>CAXARO010001809.1:0-63171 GCA_963971305.1 Arcuatula senhousia
TTTCTTCTTTGCAAGATGCAAAGAGCTACCAATGGGCCATCCAAATATGAAAAGTCCTGGAAAAGTATACAGTTTCTGCTCACTATAGCACACCCATCACAATGCTAACTAGATACCAGGGAGATGATAGCCATCTCCAAGGGCCCCGCTCCCATAAAAAATAGTGGACCGGCATTAAACTCAAACTTGATCTGTAACTCATCAAGGTAAACTCACATGCCAAAAATCAGTTCATTATCTATAAGCATTTAGAAAAAAGTGCGGAAAACTGAAATTTTAATGAATTTTCAAGTTTCAAAGGGCCATAACTCCCATAAAAATCTGTGGACCTGCACGAAACTCAAACTTGATCTGTAACTCATCAAGGTAAACTCACATACCAAAAATCAGTTCATTATCTATAAGTGTTTAGAAAAAAAGTGCGGAAAACTGAAATTTTAATGAATTTTCAAAGTTCAAAGGGCCATAACTCCCATAAAAATTTGTGGACTGGCACGCAACTCAAACTTGATCTGTTACTCATCAAAGTAAACTCACATACCAAAAATCAGTTCATTATCTATAAGTATTTAGAAAAAAAGTGCGGAAAACTGAAATTTTAGTGAATTTCCAAGTTCAAAGGGCCATAACTCCCATAAAAATTTGTGGACCGGCACGAAACTCAAACTTGATCTGTAACTCATCAAGGTAAACTCACATATCAAAAATCAGTTCATTATCTATAAGTGTTTAGAAAAAAAGTCCGGAAAACTGAAATTTTAGTGAATTTTCAAAGTTCAAAGGGCCATTACTCCCATAAAAATATGTGGACCAGCTTGAAACTCAAACTTGATCTGTAACTCATCAAGGTAAACTCACATATCAAAAATCAGTTCATTATCTATAAGTGTTAAGAAAAAAAGTGTGCAAAACTGAAATTTTAATGAATTTTAAAAGTTCAAAGGGCCATAACTCCTATTAAAATTTGTGGACCGGCACGAAACTCAAACTTGATCTGTAACTCATCAAAGTAAACTCACATACCAAAAATCAGTTCATTATCTATAAGCGTTTAGAAAAAAAGTCCGGAAAACTGAAATTTTAGTGAATTTTCAAAGTTCAAAGGGCCATAACTCCCATAAAAATTTGTGGACCAGCACGAAACTCAAACTTGATCTGTAACTCATCAAGGTAAACTCACATACTAAAAATCAGTTCATTATCTATAAGTGTTTAGAAAAAAAGTGCGGAAAACTGAAATTTTAATGAATTTTCAAAGTTCAAAGGGCCATAACTCCCATAAAAATTTGTGGACCGACACGAATCTCAAACTTGAACTGTAACTCATCAAGGTAAACTCACATACCAAAAATCAGTTCATTATCTATAAGCATTTAGAAAAAAAGTCCGGAAAACTGAATTTGTTACGGACGGACGCACGGACGCACGGACGGACAGACTGATTACTATAGGGCGTCCACAACAAAGTTGCGGGGCCCTAATAATAAGTTCAGCGTGCCAAATGACAAAAAAACCCTATGACAAACCAACATCTGCTCTCATTTGAGAGATAGAAATTTTATATTTGTCTATGAGCGCATGATATATTCCATTAAGTTACATACCACACATACCACACAGGCAAATTGTGGACTGCGTTTAACGTGCGTCTGGCGTACGTTAAACGCGTGTCATCTGACGCATATTAAATTGGCGTTTCTAACCGCGTACGTTTGACGCACGTTAAAAAATTATCTTGGCAATATTTCTATTTCATTATAAAACACACTAAATATATAACTCACTAATTTCATACAATTTAGGACACTATTCGTCTGAAAGAATCAGAGGTACACAACGTGACGGGTGTGCTATAACAAGCAGGAACTGCTTACTCTTCCGGAGCACCTGAGTTCACTCTCGTTTCGACTTGAGTTCGCGTTGCTGAATGCGGTTTTGTTGTTATGTGTGTGTGTTTTATGTTGTTATGTGGTTTGTTTTGTTGTGATGATTTTTCATCTGCCGGTTTTGTCTTTGTCTTCACGGTTTTATGATACTGATTACCCCTTTGGTACACCTTTGCTTCTACCAATAGGGTATCCGAATGTCAAAAGTCCAAAAGGGCAGCGACAAAACCAGAAAACACCAACAAGAACGGGACAAAAAACAGACAACATGTAAAACACGGAAACACAAAATACTGAATATCAACCAACAACGCGAACTCCAGTCGAAACAAGAGTGAAGACAACAATTGGGCAGCAACATTTACCTGTGTTAACAATTTAAGTGTTAATGTAAATCTCATACGCTCTAGAATAACGAATCAGATGTGATACGTAAACTTCATAAGCTGGAGCGGACGGAATGTTGAAACCTTTAAACAGTTTAATGGTTTGTTTTTGTTGTTTCTTAAAATCTAGTGCTTTAACTTTTATAAATGTCAACTATTAAATTCTGAACATTTGCGTGTCAACTGCATTTTAAGGTAGTAGGCCTGGGTGACCCCAAAATTTTCCCAACAGTCAATTTTTCTAAAAGTTATATGCTGTTATTTACTAGTATAGATGCATAAAATCAACAAGTTTCAAGAGATTTCACCGTCTAGTTTCTCCGCTAGGGCACTGTGAAGTCTTATACATATGACCATTAAAGACCTTTGCGGACCTAAATGCCCTAATTTGAATTGAGGGGCTTATTTTCAAAAATAGGTTGTAGAATAATCAATTTTTTGCGAATGTGAAAAGTTATTGGATGAGGCAATATAAATTCAACGCTTTGTTAATGATTTTTCATTTGTAATAACCAATACAATATAAATAATATTAAATTTTTGAAAAAAATGGAACACAAAAGAACAGCTGGTGGGACAAAATAAAGCAATTTTTCTTAAAAGCCTATCAGTCGTTTTTTTAAGAAAAATAAACACTTTGTTAGTATCATGAAAATGCAACATTACACCAAAAATTAGACAAATTCACCGTCAATTTGTAAAGATATTTCATTTTAAAGGTTTCATAGGCATACCAAAAATCAAGAGAATAGGGGTGAAATAATCTCAAATTCAAAAAGAATGAATTAAAAACTGTCTTTTAATACACATTACCATTAATTATGACTTATTTGTTCAATTTACGAAATATTTGAAACAATTTTGGTATTTTGATAATATTAGGGACATCATTTCTTCGGGGCGAGATAACCATATGCAACTTGGACCATACCAATTCATTTCCTTCCCCGTACAAAATTTTCCCCAGCAGCAGACAACAAAATTTGACATGTAAACATTTTATCTGTCAGGTTTTTGTGATTTTCTGCATCTCAATGTAATGTTCTGACTATTGACATGAGAAAGTTGCTTTAGAAACCTGGCAGAAATAAGCATGGATATTCATTGTGTTGTGCTTATGTTCAGGTAGGACTTTTTTATTATTCAATCATTGAATTTCATTCACTTTTAATATTAGATTAGAATTTTAAACTTACAAAGACTTGTTTATAAAATGTTATGATTTTGTTTTATTATGGAAATGCAAGGAAACATTATACACAGAAATGCTCTGAAAACAAAGCCTGATCAGCATCAACAAAATGTTTCGAAAATAACTTGAATATAAAACATTCAAATGACCTCTGATCTGTTTGAAAGAGTTATATCCCTTACCCCAGGTCTACTACCTTAAGTGTAAAGATTATAAAGAGCGATAAGAAAAGTTTTACCTGGACAATTGACTCCACGACATCGACCAGTGAACAATTCTTTCCTTCTAGGGCAGCTGATTTCTGACCATTTATATATACGGCTCCTAATTGACTTTGCAA
The DNA here is from genome assembly GCA_963971305.1 of Arcuatula senhousia. Taxonomy (NCBI): domain Eukaryota; kingdom Metazoa; phylum Mollusca; class Bivalvia; order Mytilida; family Mytilidae; genus Arcuatula; species Arcuatula senhousia. The sequence continues at coordinate 3,805 of CAXARO010001809.1, forward strand.
GGTTTCACACTTCATAACATGTCTATCAGTAATACTTGATGTATCATCTTCTACACTTAACTGGGATGAGAGAAGAGGTTTAACTACCGGAGATTTACTGACAGGCAAGATACCATTGTCGCCGGCTTTCGTACCAGGGTCTATGGTGGTCAAATTCACATCAATATTTGGCATGATAAATACTGCACATACAACCAAAGCAGCTATTAACACAATGTTTAGTATTAACATGGTAACGAATGCGATTTTTACTTTATGGTAAGATAAAGCTATTTCAGAATATTTGCTTTGGAACTCTTGGATTTGCGAAGGAATCAGTAAGCAGTCTGATATACTTTGCTTTGTATTGCGTCTTCCTCCATTAAAGGCAGGATTGATATTGCTGTCCTGGCAGTATTCGTCGCCACAGCTTAGGCATATTGAGGCTTGCGAGGATTCCGAGTTGTATCGAGTTTTTGACCGTGTTCCCATTGCAGATTGTTCTTGTTTCGTCCGTTATACCATCTTAAAACGTAAACTTACTTTTCAAATTGATAAGCCTTCCATTTTAAAACACAAATCCTCTTTGCCATTTTACAACTTTCATGCAAAATACGTACAGATTACATACTGTTTAATATATCTTTAGTTGCTTAGTCTTTTCTATTTTTGTTGATGTTCATCGGTTACAAAGTAAACATATATTTATTTATATATAGATCTACCTAATATGTTTATCAAGTAGCCCGAGTACCTGCAACGTGATAAGTTTAAATATTTGTACATAGTTAATTTTTTTTCACAATCTTTATAAATATTTAGAAATGAAAATTACAATGTGTTGTCCTACTAAAATATAGCGATGGACTACAGTTTCGTCCCATAAAACCTGCTATACCTTTTTTTGTCAAATGCAAGTAATAGCTGCAAGTCCAGGACTGTTGTGTTTTCTTTTCTACGACCCGATTTTCATAATTGATTATTCCCGTTCTATTATTTTGTTTAAGTTTTATTAGAACAATTAACAAAATTCCAAAATGTTTGAATAATGTTAATCCGTCATCCTGCTTGCCAGGATCGTCAATACAGAAAACCTTATCTTTAATTTAATTTTAATTTTAAGATAAACCTTACTACAATTCATAGTAGAACGATGTGATGAGAAAAATGTCACGTTCCCCCAATTTAAACAACTTTGCTGTAGGTCTCGAAAGGAGTGAGAGACCCGGTTACCCTACAGTGGGCTGATCTATCCGGATTTTTCATATGGAAGTTGAAACATTTTTACAATAAAGTTGATTGTGCTTGTGTCCCAATCCCACTTTGGAATGATGTTGATCACTGAACCTGAAGAGAAGGGCGGTTGGATGGGGTCACAAACCTAATCGCATAGCCAAAGTAAAGCTGGGGTGGACAAGGTCAAACATTCCAATTTCCTGCATGTACTGCATTAGTGCTATGTTTAATCGTTGCTTAACATTGGTCAAAGTCATACATACATACATGTATTTGTAAATACTATAATATCTTTGTATGTACAGTTACATGTTCATTGTTTTTGTATGTTTGTATTTGCTTAACCTCTTGAGGTTTTTATTATGCAATAAAGTTTTCTATTTAACGTGCAAGGAACGTATGCACCGGTTTTTTTGCATTATGGCCTGAGACGATGACAGAAAATAACCACTTGGGTCACATATCCCAGTCGCTCTGTGAACAAAGCGTTCACCTCATCAACGTACCGTGTGGATTAAGTGTCGTCACATACCGACGAGATTAGCGCTGCTGTGGATCGATTGGCAAGCAGAGACATTAGGGGAGAGTTATATGAGGACAGTCCGTAAAGTTCGTGGACAGTTGCTTTTAAATGAATCATGTATTTTGGATTTTCTTCAAAATTTGTAATAGTATAATGATAAGTCTTATAAATTGGTGTACCAAAATTTAGAATAAACAAACAAGTTGATTTTTCATCATTTAGAAAATAAATAGCATTAAAAACCCGGAGCAAGACGTTCACATTTTTGTTGGGTGAATTTTCTTTTTCATATATTCATATTAAACCTAATATTAAAAAAAACTTTGTGAGTTTTGAACCTTATATTTTGTCAAATGAAGTTAAATTTATATTTCTGCATGTATTGTTTCATTTCTTGAAACATTTGATTCACTAATTAAGTGGATATTTAATTTCTTGACATCAACAGTATACCTTTAAGCCAAGTTTAATGGTAGGGACATCACTTTATAGGGAATAGTGCTATAATACTTTAAAAACATGCTCATCATTTATTTTTTATCTCGTTCTGAAATGTAGATGAATATGAAGTATCTTAGTGGGCTTTTCTCACAATTTCAAGAAGCTGTGTATATCTGATGATATTTTACAGATATAAACAGGAATTTTTATAACTGTCTATGGCTCTTTCTTTTCTCAAAACGTTACTTTTTCTACTTCAATGAAACTGATGACACCTATAAAAATGCTGCTTTCTCGACAACTCGACAAATTCATATCATAGACCCTACAAACTTTGCATGTGCATCATCATAACTATTGGAAACACTGTAGTACAAGTTTTATTGCATCTTTTGATATATTACAAGCATAACAAGACCTTGTTTTAAGCATTCTGAAAATTTCTGAAAAAATTCTTACATTGCTCCGACCCAGCATACAGCGAGTCCAATAATTGAAAATTGAGCACCATTTATTTCTAATATTTCCGTTCAGCATTTTAAGCTGTTGCTTGATTTCCGTTCAGTTGATTTTGTGTTTAGTGTTTCTTCGTGTTGTTTTTCTTCGTGTTTACCAGTTTTGTCGTTGCCTTTTTGGACTTTTGACACTCGAATGCCCCATCGGTGCTTCTTTGCTTTTTTGCAAAACATGAAAGGAAAATGTTTAAATGTATTATTGTGTAAAGAGCTAATCCCTAAAACGTCATATTGGCTCAAATCTTTGCTTGTCCACGAACTTTACGGACAGTCCTTGATCTCTTAAGAGAACAAGAAACAGGAATATGATGCGTGCATACAACTAACTTTTTCTCAATATAAAAGAATCCACTATGATCGTGGATTACCCACGGGATGATTCAAACAACCAAAACAGGAACGGATGAATGTTTCATGTACAAAGAACGACAATTCTAATAATTCTATTAAACATTGACTGCAGTGTGTTTAAAATTAGTTTCAGGACATGTGTAATTATAACTGTTTAAACGTATTAGTCAAGTAACTGACGGAACCCCTAAAATGTAACATGCAAGAGCAAACTCCTCACAATTCCAGTTCCCGTCCGTAACGGTTAACTTTCACTTATAAAAAGTGCGTACTCATTTAAACCGGTTTTACAACAAATTCAATTAATTTTTCTAATAAAAAAATTTTGACTGAAAATTTGATGTGTTCATGGCTAACTATATATATAATAGCAAAATTTTGAAAATTTGTTCAAATATTTTTTTTTATCAAGAATCTTGATGGAATTCATACAAGCCTGTAGCAGTAGGATAATCCTTACCTATTTTTGCCAGGAAGGATGGTTACCCTAGAGCAACTACCCTCAAAACCATCAACAATTATCACTGTTTTTCCGCTATGGAAAGGCATACACTAAGGCAAAAATAAATGCATCAAAATCGCCCCAACTTAAAACAAGAGGCTCCAAAAAGACTGAATTGCTGACCTGGTCTTGATGTCAGCCTTATGAAAACTTTTATAGAGCTTGATAAGCTTAAGCAAGAAAAAGCTTTTCTCTTTCTGCAAAAGCTTTCATTCTAAAAGCTAAAAATCACTATTTTTCTCCTTTAAAGGGCCATAACCCCTTTAAGAGTTTATCTACCAATTTCGACCCTTTGAAAACTTTTGTAGAGCTTAATGAGCTGAATGTTTAAGCAATCAACAGCTTTTCTCTATCTACAATAGTTTTTATTCTATAGGCCAAAAACAATATTTTTTACCTTTAAGGGGTCCTCACCCCTATAAGGGGTTTTCACCTTTAAGGTGACCCCTATAAGGGATCATCTGACAAGTTCGACCCTATGGAAACTTTTGTAGAGCTTAATAAGCTAAATAAGCTGAACATTTAAGCAAGCAACAGCTTTTCTCTTTTCAGCAATAGTTTTCATTCTGTAGGCCAAAAACATGTAAAATGTTATTTCAGGTGCTTTTACCCCTATAAAGGGTCATCTGACAACTTTGACTCTATGTAGACTTTTTTTAAGCTTAATTAGCTGAACATTTAAGTGAGTAACCGCTTTTCTCTATCTGCTATGGTTTTCATTCAATAGGCCAAAAACATGAAAACACGTTAATTAAGGTGCCATTATTTCTATAAGTGGTCACCAGACCCTATGAAGGCTTTTGTAGAGCTTAATGAGCTAACGTTAAAGAAAGAAACAGCTTTTCTCTATCTGCAATAGTTTTCATTCTATAGGCCTGAAACACAATTTTTCACCTTTAAGGGACCGTAACCCATATAAGGGGTAATCTGACAACTTCAACCTTATGAACACTTTTGTAGAGCTAAATAAGCTGCACATTTAACCAATCAAAAGCTTTTCTCTATCTGTAATAAATTTCCTTCTGTAGGCAAAAAACATGAAAACTTTTATTTTAAGGCTGTAACCCCTATATGGGGTCAGCTGACAACTTCAACTCTATTGAGACTTTTGTAGAGCTAATTGGGCTGAACATTTAAGCAAGCCACAGCTTTTCTCTATCTGCAATAATTTTCATTCTGTAAGCAAAAAACCTGAATAAACTATATTTTCACCTTTAAGGGCCCGTAACCCCTATCAGAGGTCATATGACAAATTTGACCTTATGAACACTTTTGTAGAGCTAAATTAGCTGCACATATAACCAAGCAACAGCTATTCTTTATCTGGAATAGTTTGCCTTCTATAGGCAAAAAACATGAAATGCCCTTATATGGCTGTAACCCCCTGTTAGTGGTCATTTGTATACCTAATTGAGCTGAACATTTAAGCAAGCAATAGCTTTTCTCTATCTGCAATAGTTTTCATTGTATAAGCAAAAAACATGGGGAAAAAATCCGCTATTTTTCACCTTTACAGATGACCTTTAAGGGGTCATCTGACAACTTTGACTCTATGGAGACTTTTGTAGAGCTAAATGAACTGAACATTTAAGCAGCAACAGTTTTCTCTGTCTGCAATAGTTTTCATTCTATAGGTTAAAACACTATTTTTCACCTTTAAGGGGCCGTTACTCCTATTAGGGTTTATCTGACAAATTCGACCTTTGTACACTTTTGTGGAGGTAAATTAGCTGAACATTTAACCAAGCAACAGCTTTAGTCTATCTACAATAATTTTCATTCTATAAGCCAAACCCACGCTATTTTTGACCTTTAAGGGGCTGTAATCCCTTTAAGGGGGTACGCTATTTTTAACCTTTAAGGGGCTGTAACCCCTATAAGGGGTCATCTGACAACTTTTGTAGAGATAAATGAGCTGAACATTTAAGCAAGCAACAGCTTTTTCCTATCTGCAATAATGTTCATTCTAAAGGTCTAAAACACTATTTTTCATCTTTAAGGGGTCCTAACCCCTATAGAATGTCATATAACAACTTTGACCTTATAAGACTTATGTAGAGTTAAATGAGCTGAACATTTAACCAAGCAACAGCTTTTCTCTATCTGCAATAGTTTTCTATAGGCCAAAAACATGAAAAACCTTTATATTAGGGCATATAACCCCTATAAGGGGTCATCTGACAACTTCAACACTATGGAGACTTTTGTAGAGCTTATTGAGCTGGACATTTGAGCAAGCAACAGCTTTTCTCTATCTGCAATAGTTTTCATTCTATAAGCCATAAAAAAAAGAAAAAACCCGTTTTTTTCACCTTTAAGGGGCTGTAACCCCTATAATGGGTCATCTGACAACTTCAGAGACTTTAGAGAACTTTTGATGCTGAAGCAATGATGTGGCATCAGATTTAATCTTTTCCTTATACTTTTTGATTTAAAGCCAACAACAGTGGCCTATTTTTTGGTAATAGCGGCATGTTTTTTGGCGGATCAAAAATTGAAAATACAAGTTTTGTGCAGGACACCCTAAGGATCATTCATCTCAAGTTTCATTAAATTCTGTTAGGTTGTTTTAAAAAAGAGGATTTTTTAAAATTTGTTAACGGACGACAGACGACGACAAAAACGATGGACGCTCAGTGATGGCAATATAAATAGAGCTAAAACATCAATATTACATTATCTCATTATAGATTTTTCGTATTGGATACTCACAGAGATGACAAAAAGACACATGTTTAAATGCTTTATGAAAAAAGTTATCAGTACGAAGCTACAAACAAAATTTTAAATAATAATAAAAAAATCCCCCGAAACTGCAGAGAAAACACGTTGACGTGACTTCATTTCTCGGCATCAGACATAGAGGCTTATGAGGTGTGGAACAATTGTACGTGACACAGCCAACAAGGCGAAAATCGAAAAAAAACCAATGATGATAGCATGATATTTCAATATCACAGTCATTTAACTGTAAATGGTTGACTGACCGAGAAGGGTATCTGTTCCTACCCCCCCATTTTGGCTGATAACAAAGGCAGTAAAGATTGGAACCGTTTGTAATTCTTTATTGATTTGAACGAATTTCCAGTTGTCAGTACAGCCTTTTTATTATGAACCGAAAGCCTCGTTGATTTCAGACAAAAAAATTCTGTATAAGATTTTCTCATTCCTAAGATAGCATGAACTGTGTCGAATGCGCGCACGAAACAATCTTTTCGAATAAATAGCATTGCAAACTCCCCTCCTAACAAAACCTAGTCTCTTTAAAAGTTCTGAAAAATAAATGTTTTGACACTTGTGCTTTCCTGACACGTCCAAACACAAAGAGACATGAATTTGGCCCATCGATAAAAAGAAAATTCTTCAAATTTAACGTTTTTCTAATTTCTTGACTGTTTTAAAATTTTAAAATTCTAAATTGTGGATTATCTTTTCATCAATTCAATATGTTTTCATGTCAAATGTTAGTATGGAGAGGTCTATAAAAGAAAAAGATGAAACAGTATGAAATATTTATTTATTACGAGTCTCGTATGAACCTTTTGGGCAATCGTAAGTTAACACTAATTTTTCAATGTGTATCCTTTATTTTGTTCGTCAGTATACGAAAATCACAATCTTTTATAAACTCATTCAGTTCCATCGATCACCGTAGGTGCACATTATTCTAAAAAAGTATATGGAATTCAACGCAAACATGAGGATACGGTCCAAAGCGATTCTGAAATAGGATTTTTTAAGTTTATATGTAATAGGCGGGTGCAATGACGCAGCCATGACTTGTTATTCCTCCTAATATTTCTGTAATGATTTTAGGGCATCTCTGTTTATAACCTTCATGCATTCAATTTTTGGTAACTCTTCTGATATCTTTCGTACCTTGTTTAGAAACTTTTTAAATCTGTTTCCGTAATTTTACGGAAAATAGAATCAAAGAGAAGGAAGTTGAACATTAACCTTTGCACATCTGGTAAAAAATTATCAAGTAGATACAAGAGGCTCCCCGGAGCCTAAATCGCTTATTACGCTATAAAGAATTTTTCTATGAACATTTACACCTATATAAGGGGTCAACTGACAATTTCGACCAAATAGACTTAGTGGAGCTCAAGGTTTACATAAGCAAAACTTTTCATTCTACAAATATACGCCAACAACATGAAGAAAAAACCCAACCCGTATTTTGACATTAAAAGGGCATAAACCTATATGGGGTCATCTTACAAGATTGACCCATTGAAGACTGTTGTAGAAAAATGAGCTGAAGGTTTAAGGGAGCACCAGTTTTTCTCTTTCTGCATTACTTTTTATTCCATAAGGCAAAACAGGAAACAACATTACTTCTATGATTATGATAACTTCTACCTAATGGATACCCTTGTCGTCTAAGAGCTTAATGAGCAATCATGCATGCAACAGCTAAAACTCAAAAATACATGTACCGCTATTTTTTTAACCTTTAAAAGGCCAAAACCCATATAAGGGGTCAATGGTAGGCGAAATGGTGATGCTTGTTGGGCTTGATAGGGAAGGTTTAAGCTAGTAGCAGATTTTTTCATCCACAATTCTTTTTATTATATTTGGATAAACATAACGAACGCTATATTTGATATTTAAGAGGTAATAACCCCTATTATAATATATAATAAAGGACATCTCATACTTTCGACCTAATTGAGACTTTTGTATAGATTTTTAGACAAGCGTTAGCTGTCTTATGTAGTCATAAGATTTCTGCTGGCTTTCCCTTTTTTCCGTCAAGACGGAGTATTTTGCCTTCAGTATTCTTTATTTTCTATATAACTTTTCAAAATATGATCATACCAGCCTAATCAAATATAATAGAATCCAATTTAGTTTTTATATGTCTCCATAAACGACGCACAACGAGTTTTATTCATTCCTTTTTGTGTAAAATGCAATGCATGTGCACCCCAAAGTTTTATATAATTTTTATTTAAAATATGATAATATATACATTGAATAATCTTCTGTGCTAAGAAAGGGGGGGCACTAGATTGTTCATTAACTTTGAAAACATCTGCTATTTTAGTACTTTTTCGGTTGCTTTAGCACTATGATTTTCTGATGACATTATATTCTTTGGATATTTTCGTTTTGCTTAAGAAATATACAATTGTCGCCCGCAATAGAGGTAAACATCTCAAATTATAATCCCGAGGGGGTATGTTGTTTTCCTGAGGGCTTGCCCAAGGTAAAACGACAACCCCGAGGGATTACAATTCGGATGTTTCCAACTAGAAAGGGACACAATTGTTTTATTATATTTTTGGTTCATCTTTTACCTGGCGAAGTCACATAATATTGATTCTTCAAGAGTGGTACAATAGTATTGTTACCCTCGCAATGTAAAGGTCAAAGGTCATTTGCCGTGTAACAATAAGGTTGTTTCCCTCTGGATGTAAACAAGAGAGGGTAACGATAGCGTAATTTTTACTTGTAAGTCAAGGACTTCCAAAGCATATTAATGATCGGAGACATCCATCCGCGTCACGTTTTTCCCGAGACCGTGTTATAACCTATGTTATTGTACATTCGCTCTCCGGTAGAAGTGTTTATTTTTTTTGGTAATCGAGCTTTCTAATCTATATTTTTATAGCCCCTACAGATTACCTGATGTGTTTTTATATTTCATTTTAAATGATGATATAGCATTTTCGATATTTATTTTTCATAACCTTTTCATAACCCGAAATCTACGCCTAACTACTTAGTATAGGGGTTATAATTGTCGTTGGGTTCGCATTACATATTTGTTAATATTAATGCGCGTGAAAATATATTTCTGCCTAAGACATTGCAAAACGTTAACTAATGAACAGATGAAAATATTCTGGAAATTGATTTTCATATAATTGTTAATTTTATTCAAATATGAGTTTGTATTATAGAAAGTATCACACATTTATGTGCATTGAAGCTACGAATGTAGTAATACTTGAAAGTAGTCCACGAACCTTCACTCGAACGTCGCCATTTTTAAGAGATAATTTTTTGCATTGTTCATTTACCTCTTCAACATGTAGTTTAAGATTTTACTTTTCAATTGTTAATTTTTTGAAATTATCTGTTCAAAATGTAGTATGCCGAAGTGATTATGAACTTTGAACAACTTAAATTGACTATAAAACATAGCATCGTTTGTTTTGTTCTGTGATAAGATGTATCGATCTACTTCCTTGTTTGAAGTATTTATATATAAATCCCGGATATAAATATAGTAAATGAGCGATGGTTCGTCATGTGTGATTTTCCCTATTGGCGATAGTCGTGAGCTTCCAGAAAACAGTGGATAGAGAAGAATCAGCCAACATGTTTTATTTATTCAAAATTTTAATACTTGGATTTATATCTAAAATAAAGGGATAAAAGGGGGGGGAGTCATGGTTTTATTCCTAACAAAAATACCGTTTTATAGCATAATGTTTACAATGGGAATGGCGAAATTATTTATAAGCATGATGAGCAGCTTAGTTCAACACTTTTTGGACAATTTTTTCATTGTCAGACACAATAAATGTCTTTTAATGAACCATTGACTGAGATATTCGGCATGTGCACAATTTGTTTATCTGTTATCTAAATTTATGTAAAATCTCAAACCTAAGGCTTAACTCCCTCCATCGTAGTTTTGCCCTTAGCTATATTGATTTGGATTTCCAGTGGCGTAGTTTCCATTGAGGCAATGAGGCAGTTGCCTCACTTTTGAAATTTTCGTTTGGTTTTATCATGTTTATACTTTTAAACGTCTTTTGGAATTGTGGTTTTCCTATGTTTGCATGCTTTTAGTGCTGCTTATGAGGAATAACATCCATAAAGTTTATAAAAATTAATTGCAGTTGAAGTCGACAATATAACTGACATATGTGTTATAGTCTCATGTTTATTTACTCCGTATCCTTTCATCAATTAAATCATAACAAAGGAACCTGTTACTAAAACAAATACTTATAACTAAAACTATATATATAAAACCAAAGACAAGTATTAATATTTAATAAACAGGTCTACATATGAAACAAAAATATACATTAGGAAATTCTTCACGGTCTTGATCGGGTTATCACTGGATATGGTGACAACCATATCCTCTCTTGTTAAAACTACATTTTGTGTATCACGTGACCGTAGTCACCTGTGCGATCGGGAAATATATTTTAGCGGGGATATACAAATTATAGAAATTAAAACCAGCTGAGATAATTAAGATAATGATTTTCTCAGATAAAAGTTACCGGAAAATACATGTAGTTATATTGATTTCATATCGTTGTAAGAAAGCGTGGTTCATACATAAATAAAGATATATTTAAATTCAGTAATTGCCTTCTGTCGAAAAAGTTAAAAACCACAACAAAAATCGATTGCCATCGTTCACATGTGACTTCCAATTAAACGGTATCAACGGTACTTTGATTTCTAGAGAAAACTTTTAGTCACATGACTGTAAAAGCCAATCAAATGATAAGAAGTTTATCAAAGATATAATAACGTAACTACATGTAATTCATTAATAGTCATTTAAATTGATTTTAAGTTCTATTTTTAGTAACAGTGGCCATGTTGCTTCATCAAAACACTGCATAATTTGGATCTTTCATTCCTGGAAAGTTTTAGTCAAACTGATTCACTGGTTTCAAGGAGAGAGTTTAATTAATATTGTTTACAGATGACGATGGCGCATAGTATTGGTATAAACTCACGTGACCTTTGATAATTGCAATCTATCATATAACATATTTCAAAAACAAAACCCATTTTTTACCTATCACCTTCTCGTGCGCCGAGCTCGTGTACAGCTTCAATTTGACATTCTTAATCAGTTGTAACTTTTAACTTTTAAAACTAATTAATGCATCTACTAACAGACAAATGCTTAAAACTATAAAAAAAGGTGTTTTCCTAAGTTAATTCACAGGAAAACATTTATTTCAGTTTTACCCGGGAAAAAAAGATTTGCAAATCCGTGCGTAAAAGTACTTAAATGATTCAGTATAATAGATTAAATAACATATATCTGAGAGGGTGATAGAGTAGATTGCTACCCTTCGAAAAGACATTGTCAACCTCGGCTGTGCCTTAGTTGACAATGCTTTTCTCAGGGTACCAATCTACTCTATCACCCTCTCAGCTATATATTATTTATATTGTGGAATAAGCGTAAGCGACACAGCTCACATAACAAGCAAGCTATAGTTTAGAAAAACCACAATGGACAACCGCCAGCAGCCTTCAACGAAGCCAGCAGGTGCTTCTCACCGTCCTGCAATCGGCTCATGGTCTTAATAGATGCATATAATTCAAATACAGTTCTGAAATAGTCAAAGAAAGACCCTCACCATAAACAAGAAACATAAATTATCAAAAGTACAAGTTCAAACAAAAGCTTTGTCAATAATTCCTGGCTTAGGACAGCCACATATAAAGTGTGGCGGGGTTAAACTAGTTTTTTGTTCCCAACCTTCCCCTATCGGTAATTCCAGACAAAGCACAAAAAATCTTCACAGAATAAAAATCAAATTGATTAACATTCAAGTCCACTAGAGAGACCTTAGACAAAAGAAAGCAAGAACAAACGAACGATAGTGGAACACTCTATAGTACACTTGCTGATAGTTAGGAATAATAAATCGACTGATGTAAAAAATACAAATAAGCTATCATACAAATATCAATCTGGTTTTATACCAGAACGATCAACTTACATGTATTATCAGCTTATAGAGTTGCATCATTCTATTTTGTCAACCCTCGACAACAATTTTTTTACAAGTCTAACGTTTGTTGATGTTAGTAAAGCATTCGACAGGGTGTGGATACGAGGGTTGTTACTAAAAATAGAAAGATATGGAAGATAAAGGGCGTTTTACTTGCTTGGCTTAAAAGCTACTTAGGCAATAGAACTCAGAGAGTGATATTAAAAGATGCTGTTTCTGAATTAGGTAATCTTAGAGCAGGTGTTCCACAGGGTTCAGTATTAGGACCTTTACTATTTTTAATTTTTGTAAATGACATTGCTGATGACATGGTAGGATTGACAAGAATGTTTGCAGATGATATACAGTTGCGTCCAGTTCTAACATTTCTTTAGAACTGTCAGGAATCTGTTCTAATTCTGTTCTGCTGACAGTTCTAGGACAGTTTATGGCAGGCCCTGTTCTGTCATAGAACAGTTCTGGACAGTTCTATCCCGTGACAAATTTAAATCTGTTCTTACCCCTGACAGTTCTAAGCTGTCATACGCCCTGACGGTTCTAACCTGTTCTGTGCCCTGACAGCTTAGAACAGTTCTAGCCTTTGACAGTTCTACCTCCTGACAGTTCTGATTGTGACGATTTCAGAACAGTATAGAATAAAAAATTGTCTGGTTATAAATAAATTTATATATCGAGTTTCATTAAATAATAATGCCGAAAATATGCGCATTTTCCGAATTAGGAGTATTTTCATAACCGCATGACGTCATTTAGAACTGTCAGAGTGCAGAACTGTCCAAGGCTAGAACTGTTCTAAGGTGTCAGGGCCTAGAACAGTTCTTAGCTGTCAGGGCCTAGAATAGCTCTAAATGTGTCATGGGTTAGAACAGGTTACGGCAGTTCTACCCTAGAACAGGTTATGACAGCTGCTGTCCAGGGTTAGAACAGTTCTAGAACAGTCAGGAGAGCTAGACAGTAGAGATGTTACAGAAGAACTGGGCTAAACTGTATCTATCGGCCACACTGCTCCTGATGACGAAAAACTTACGTACATGATTAACATGGACTTACAAAATATATCTACATGGGCTAACACATGGCTAGTTAAATTTAATGCCAGTAAGACTGATAAAATGATATTTAACTTGGCAAATTCAAATAACATGCTTTTCGATTTTGATGGAGTTGAAATAGAATCAGTTAAGAAACACAAATATCTAGGTTTGCACTTTAGTAGCGATTGTAAATGGTCAAAACATATTGACTATTTGATACAACGAGTGTCTAAACAAGTAAATGTTCTTAGAAAATTAAAATTTACTTTAAAGAAGGAGTATTTATCTAAAATATATTTAACTTTCATTAGACCTGTTCTAGAGTATTCTTCTAAGGATGGGACAATTGTGGAATTTTAAACTCGGAAAGGTTAGACAACCTAGAGTGTCAGATTAAAAGTCAATATCTCATTTTTAAGGAGACCAAGTCCAGCTTTTCACAATTAATTCTGCATTAAGCTTTAGTGCATTTCTGGTATAAAGTTTTTGAATTGTCAAAATTTGTCACCTGAACATGCAACAACATTTTAGAAAATGTATAAATCATACATATTATATAAGAAAATGATAGTTTCTCATTGATCGTTCTTTTATTAAACATGTTAAAAGCCTATGCTCAATGGAGCGTTGAGTTTAATATTTAGACCTTAAAAAACAAAATGTCTAAACTTGAAGCGTTGACCCTAATTTTGTGTTCTTTGACAATCTTATTTCTTGCCTATCATCTTAATGATAATAGGGTAAATTTTGAAAATCGTATGAGAAGATTTGAGAAGGAAGTAAATTCGATACGTTCAGGTAAAGTTTAGCTTTAAATCATACATGACAAAAGTAACAATGGATGTGTGATATAATTTTACATGTACATGCCTCGGTATTGTTTAACAACGATTTTCATCCTTCAATCATGGAAACCATCCAGAAGCCTGCAAAGCAGTCAATATATTGGTTGATACTCGTTGCCCTGATTCGTATAATAATTTAGCAACTAACATAGTCTAAATAGTTGATGAAATATGTTACTTTCTCGACAAAGAATAAGAAATCAATTGACATTTTAAAATATTAGACAATAAGTAACATTAGCTTAGACAAATATACATACGTAGGTTGGTTTTTATACCCCCGCTTGAAAAGTGTGGGAGGGGGGTAACATAGTGATAGGGGTGTCCTTCCGTTACACATCACGGTACCTATCTTTTTTCCGCAACTCCTATCAAATCCCTGAATGGATTTTCATGAAATGATGTTAAGTTCACCCCTTATTCAACAATCTGATCAGAATAAGCTTAAGGTTTCCTATAGCTAAACATCGACTAAAGTGTTTGACTACGATTAAGGGATACTCATTTCTTATTAGCAACTCCTCCTAGACCCCTTGTTGGATTTCCACGAAGCTTTCACAATCTTTGTGACACAATATAGATATGCACGTCATCAGAAGAAGCTTTGATGTAACAAAAAAGGTACCCATCTTATATCCTCAACTCCTCCTGGGCCGCTTGATTTATACTCATGAATCTTTCACACAATCTTTTTAACATAATGTAGATGTGCACCCTTTATGCAACAAGAATTAACACTAAAGTTTGTCTCGCCTGCCGGCACCATCAGAAACAATTATTCTTTCTAACTTCCACTATATATTGAATTTACATGGATTTTAAGTTTCTGAGATCAAAACATGTTTATAGAACTTAAACATTGCTAATATATGAAATGAAAATAATCAAAGTCACTCAACCAGAAAATCAAGGTCAAGGTCAAAAGATGGGGATGAAACTGTGCTAAGTTATTACTAGGGCATATGCATACCAAGTTTCATCAACCTAGGACCAATAATACTTGAGATATAGAGGTGTTTGCAAAACCTTAACATTGCTATTACATGTATATGTATTGTAAATTGTCAAAGTCACTCAACCGGACAATCAAGGTCAAGGTCAAAAGATGGGGATGCAACTGTGCTAAGCTACTATTGGGGCATATGTATACCAAGTTTCATCAACCTAGGACCTATAGTTCTTGAGATAAGGAGGTGCTCGCAAAACTTTTCCATTGCTATTATATGTATTGAAAATTGTCAAAGTCACTCAACTGAAAAATCAAGGTCAAGGTAAAAAAATAGGGATGCAACTGTGCTAAACTACTACAGGGGCATATGCATACCAAGTTTCATCAACCTAGGACCTATAGTTCTTGAAATAAGGAGGTACTCGCAAAACTTTTCCATTGCTATTATATGTATTGAAAATTGTCAAAGTCACTCAACTGAAAAATCAAGGTCAAGGTCAAATGATGGGGATGCAATAGTGCTAAGCCACCACTGGGGCATATGCATACCAAGTTTCATCAACCCAGGACTTATAGTTCTTGAGATATGGAGGTGCTCACAAAACCTTTCCAAAAAGTTAACGCCGCCACCGCCTGTAAAGTAACACCTATGTCCCGCTCTGCTTCGCAGGCGAGACAAAAAATAGATATGTAGATATGCACGTGATCAGAATGAGTTTTGGGGTTTCCCACTGAAGAACATGGACTTGGATGGTTGACTACAACTCCTCCGAAAACCCTTAATGGATATTTTTAAAGCTTTCATACAATCTTTGTTACATAACGTAGATGTGCACTTCTTATTTTAAAATCCTTCTTATTGATATTTGAAGCGCAGGGGGCATTAATATTTGAATATTTGTGACCTGTTCCTCACAGTTTTTCTAGGTTTTGAATAACTTTTTCTGGGGGGGGGGGTGAAGACACAAAATTCAATCTTTTTACAGTCCTTATATATTAACATAATCCTTATTAATACAATCTCAGAGTACAAGGAATAAATAAGAATGAGAATAAACAGAGTCAGTGTCGCGTTAACTTACTCCACATCTCATTATTTTCTATTTGTTGTTGTTTGTTTTAATGCCATGCTTTCGCAGATGTAACAAATACTCATGAAAAACTAGCATTACATATGTAATTTTATACCACAACTATTTGGCAATATGATTATAGCTTCAAATTGTTTCAAAAATTTGGTCAATTAAAATTGTGTTAGTTATAAAAGAACAGAATAAAGGTATTATTATTAGCCTGCGTTCTTACTTGCAAATTCAAATCTTGCAAGGGCACCTCCTTCACTCGGCTAACTGAGAACTCGGTCTGTTGGTTTTATTTAACATGGAGGCTATATGGGAAATGGGTCTGTTGGAGAGTCGGCTATAGGTCTGTTGAGAGTAAAATCCAATGGATGGTCATGAAATTTTGTGAAAAAGATATTATTTTGGCAAAATATCAATTAATTGTCATAATACAAAATCTTTCAACCAAAATGATATTCATTTGAGCACATTTTCAACTTGCAACAGAGTCAATTTGTTATACCAGTGTTCGATAAAACGGAAAGGCGAGACAGCGGTATGCTCAAATTTGGCAACTATGAATGATTTTTTTAACAAATAAACAAAGTTTTTACACATTTAGATATAACTAGCGATTCTTAAGGTTTTCTTCAGTTTAAAAATAAAATATTCAAACAACAAAAAGTGATTTAATGTTAAAATGGTGAGTCGGTAAATGAAATTAAAGTCTGTTGAGAGTTAATTAGCCGAGACAGAATGATTGCGAACGAGGATTATTTTGAATTTTTAAAAACTTTTAGGATTTACATTTTATATTGTATTAATTCAAGAGTGAAATTATCTCTAATTTTGCGTGTATGTACAGGAAAAAGAAACCTAAATGTTACGTACAAACGAACGGACGGACAAATAGATAAAGATTAAACAGTATACCCCTCTTCATAAAAGTATTTAACTAGTCGAAGCTGCCACGCTGCATATCCCTGCGCTAATCAGTTGTTTGATAATATATAAGGACAAATAATTGAAAGAAACAAACTATGACTATAATGAGCATTACTAGTACTATCAAATGTATATTAATATGTATATGTATTAATATGAGACTTTTCCCTGGTAGTGGGAGTGATAGTAATGTAAAGAATTATGCATGACGAAGGAATAATGTGCCCTTAGGCTATCTATGCAGCCCAGCCCCTAAGGACATTATCAAAATTCTGAAACCTTCGGCAAAATCTACATCCAAAGTGCAACTACTGAGCCTAGTTTCATTTCCGTATTCCCAATAACCTTGGAGGATTTGCGTGACGAAGGTATAATGTGCACTTAGGCTACCTATGCAGCCCAGCCCCTAGGGGTATTATCAAAATTCCAAAATCTTCGGCACAGTCCCCACCCACAATGCAATAAATAACTCAAGTTTTATCAGTGGTTACAGAGACTATCCTTGACATTAACGCTTTACGTACGTACGTACATCGAACAGCAAAACATTATCCCCGCGCTTTCGCTAGCGCGGGGATAATAACATGGCTTTAAAATTGTTGATTTTAAATTAGTACTTTTTACTTCAAAATGCATAAATTAGAACAGATCTGATTTATTGGTTCAATAACAGATTATCATATGGGAATAAACAGACCGAACAAAAATCCCCCACCCACCCGGGTAGTAACTGACTGTAAAAATTCTCGATTTTTTTAATGCACGCATCATGTATGCTTTAAAACGATTGCCATATATATATATAATACATTATACTTTGGAGGTTATAATGGTTTTTGGTAATGTTTGCAATACAAAGTCAGTTGGCATAGTTTATAATTAGTTGTAATGTTCTTCACTCTCTTTCTAAGACTAGTGTTAGAATTTTTTCAGTATTTTAAGGATAAGCGTCTCTTGTTTAACGTCTTCATCTTTGATTTTTTATTTCTTCATTTTTTTCCTTCCATGCTTTCTGTTGGAAAAGTTCATTCTTTTTCTTTTCATACTGAAAAATTAATGGTAAGCCTGATCAAACAGACTGATGTGCTTGTTATAACTCGATTTATATTAATTTTACGTCTAATCTATGACTAAACAATCATCACTACGAATATAAACGCTTTATGTCACTTTGTAAGATTATTTCTATTTGTAAAAAATGTGTATTATGGCACATCAGTTGATTAATTTACTCTCAACAGACTGAGCAACAGACCGAGATCATTATAGCCGACTCACCAACAGACCCAATTTAAGGCAAAAACATAATAATACCACAAAAACGCATGTCTGTCGGTTTTTCTTTCTTATACGTACAGTTATATGTCATACATACATGATGTACAATTTAAGTTAATGCTTTTGACTTAATTTTAACAAAACGCTGTAATGTTTACATTTTTTGAATGACAAAATTGGTAGAAATATCTCGATGAGTAACACACCTTTTGCTTTTGTAGCTTACCAATGTAAGCTACAGAGAAAAACAATATATGAATACGTTCAGTATTCAATATTGTTTTGCCCTACATAAATTGTTTTTTTATTAACGTAAGTAAAAAATAAATATTTAGTAAAATATATTGACCTTGCTATGTTTTTCTCGATAGTACTTTAGCCGACTCTCCAACAGACCCATTTCCCATATAGCCTCCATGTAAAATAAAACCAACAGACCGAGTTCTCAGTTAGCCGAGTGAAGGAGGTGAAGGGCATTTGCTTAAGATATTATAATTACACCACCGCCTTTACTCGGCTAACTGAGAACTCGGTCAGTTGGTTTTATTTACTATGGAGGCTATATGGGAAATGGGTCTGTTGGAGAGTAGGCTATAGGTTTGTTGAGAGTAAAATCCAATGGATGAACATAAAATTTTGTGAAAAAGAAATTTTTTGGCAAAATATCAATTAATTGTCAAAAAACAAAATCTTTCAACCAAAATGATATTCATTTGACCACATTTTCAACTTGCCACAGAGTCAATTTTTAATACCAGTGTTCGATAAAAGGTTTCCCCGCGATCGAATGGTCCCGCCAACTAACCATTGGTGTACAGGCAACACGGCGGCTGCCAGGACGTCAAGTCCCCGCGGTCCCACAAAAAGTTACAGGTTCAGAGACAAGGTAAACGGTGGTACGATACTTTGGAACAGTATCTCGCATCTGACATGTCTCGAACAGATCGGCCTGGTCTATCCGAGAAACGATCGACGCTACGATGGACGGGCGAAGGTTTTTACGCGTTCTGTAAAAAAGGCGAGGATGTGGTCTGCTTAAATGTGGTAAACTATAAATGGTTTTTTTTACAAATAAACACATTTTTTACCCTTTTTAAATATAAATAGCGATTCGAAAGGTTTTCTTCAGTGTAAAAATTAAAAATTCAAACAACAAAAAGTGATTTTTAATATAATGTTATAAAAATGAGTTATTTCTCAAAAAAGTGCCGGCTAAAGTCTGTTGGTGAGTCGGCCAAATAAATTTAAGTCTGTTGAGAGTTCATTAGCCGAGATAGAATGATTGCAAGTGACGAATATTTTTAATTTTCAAAAACTTTTAGGATTAAAATTTTATATTGTATTGATTCAAGTGTGAAATAATTTATAATTTTGGGGTTTAATTTTTTGCAATTATGACAAGATATGTGTATTTAGGAACCAACCATTTGATTTGTATGGGGGGGCGATGGCGAAATTTGAAATAAAAAGGCAAGATTGCAAATCTAGAAATAAAAAGGCAGGACAGTGCTTTGAATTAACAATAGGCTACCAGGAGCCTGAATCGCTCACCTGGTCTTGATGTCAACCCTATGAAGACTTTTGTATAGCTAAATGAGCTGAATGTTTAAGCAAGAAAAAGCTTTTCTCTATCTGCAATAGTTTTCATTCTAAATAAGCAAAAACATTATTATTTAACTTTTAAGGGGCTGTAACCCCTATAAGTCTGACAACTTCGACCCTATGGAGACTTTTGTAGAGCTAAATGAGCTGAACATTTACGCAAGCAACAACTTTTCTCTATCTGCAATAGTTTTCATTGTATAGGCCAAAAACACTATTTTTTACCTTTAAGGGGCTGTAACCTTTTAAAGGGGTCATCTGACAACTTGGGCCCTATGGAGACTTTTGTAGAGCTAAATTAGCTGAACATTTAAGCAAGCAACAGCTTTTCTCTATCTTCAATAATTTTCATTCTATAGGCCAAAAACACTATTTTTCGTTAAGGGGCTGTAACATATTTATACAGTATTATAAGGGATAAAACATGCCTTAATAAGAACAAATCTGGTCAATCATAGATTAACATAAGGGAATAAACAGACCGAATGAATATCCCCACCAACCCGCTTGGGTAGTAACGGACTGTTAAAATTCTTATTTTTTCTATGCATCACGTATGCTTTAAAACATTTGCCATATAATACATTATACTTTGGAGGTTGGAATGGTTTTTGACCATGTTTGCAATGCAAAGTCAGTTGGCATAGTTAATAATTAGTTATATTGTTCTTAACTTTCCTTCTAAGACCTTTTTTTTCAGTATTTTAGGTATAAGCGTCTCTTGTTTTAATTTTCCTTTCTTTAATTTTTCCATATATACTTTCTGTTGGAATAATCCATTCTTTGTCTTTTCATACTGAAAAATTAATGGTAAGCTTGATCAATCATACCGATGTGCTTATTATAACGCGTTTAATATTAATTTTATATCTTTTCTGTGACTTAACAACCATCACTACGAATATATAGGCTTTATGTCACTGTGTAAGATTATTTATATTTGTTAAAATGTGTTATGGCACAACAGTTGATTAATTTACTCTCAACAGACTGACCAACAGACCGAGTTCATTATAGTCGACTCTCCAACAGACCAATTTTAGGCAAAAACATAATAAATGCCACAAAAACATATGTCTGTCGTTTTTTTTTCTTATACGTACAGTTATATGTCAAACATACATGATATACAATTTAAATTGCGTTTTTTGTAAAGCTTTCGACTTAATTCTAGCAAAACGCTATAATGTTTACATTTTTGTATGACAAAATTGGTAGAAATATCTCGATGAGTAACACACCTTTCCATTTTGTAGCTTACCAATGTAAGCTACCGAGGAAAACAATATATGAATACGTTCAGTATTCAATATTGTTTTGCTCAACATAAATTGTTTTTTTATCAAAGAAAGTAAAAAAGAAATATTTAGTAAAATATAATGACCTTGCTATGTTTTTCTCGATAGTACTTGACCAACAGACTTTAGCCGACTCTCCAACAGACCCATGTCACATATATAGCCTCCATGTTAAATAAAACCAACTGACTGAGTTCTCAGTTAGACGAGTGAAGGAGGTGTACACGCATACATTTCCCCATTGTTGTACTTTTATTGATCAGTGTTTTTGCTTCGTTTTAGAAACTAAATCTACATTTATCAGATGGGGTAGACATGGGTGTGGTGTTAACGCTACCCTCGTTTATTCAGGTACTGTATTGTGTATTCTATGTTCTTAGATTAAATTCAGACTAGTTTACAGATAATTTATATTTCGTTCATCATTTTTTGTTTTATAATACCGGTGAACACTAAAAAATCCTTTAAAATACACATTTTTCTGAGGCATACATTTTACATTAAGTCGCATAATATAATTTGGATATACAATAATACTTTTGCCGAATTATGTCAAAATAGCTGTGTTATCGATGTTTAAAAATGTGATTTGACTTAAAAATACATTCGACGTATGAACCTTAAATGGCCCTGAAAGATGATTTTCAAGGTTCTTGTAACTGAACTATTTGTTATGTTTCTGTTCATTGGCACAATCGCAAAACATGTATTTTTTCAGTAATCAGTAATGCAGGTGGCAGAAAAAATGGTGACTGCGTTGCACATGTTTCTGTTGCTGTTTCAGAAGACAACACTTCTAAACTACGCTTCTTCCATTGAAGTTAGATTCGTCATTTGAACCCATTGGCTTATTTTTTCCTTTTATTTCAAGAAATATCATTTTTATCATGCCTGATCTTGACACGTCTTTTTTGTGCAATAGAGGACTGTCAAATGAAAAACGCTTTGAATGGTAAAATATTAAATTTATTTGATTCACTAGTTAAATTAAAATGGAGTCGAATCCTATGTGTATAGCTTATTTGTTATATATTCGTTGGAGTTTAATCAAGGAACCAATTTTAGTTTGCTATAACCGGTAGAAGTACCATAAGAATATATTTAAAGGGATTATGGGATGTGGTTTGGACTGCCTCGAGAGCATGGAGAGAGTCCTGCTTCATAATCATGTCACTCATTGCCACTTGATAAGAAGAAGGTCTGATGTACATCACTTGTGGTTCTTGTGTTTTTTTAACCATTTGTCCTCGACTATGTAGACGTTGTTCCATACATAAAAAGTACTTTACCTGTGTATCTATGAACGATTTGCTTCAATCTTGGCACAGGACGTTGGGTTGCCAATGGTGCATTAAGTATTTTCGTACACGAGGGGTTTTTTTCCAAAAAGTTTTGCATGACAAACTCAGAGCCAATTTCATTATTATACCTACATGTATTGACTTATCTTGTCATATCTTTTATTTAGGACAAATAGGAGGCACCTCACATGCGTCGACTGGTGGCGCTGCCAATCCGCTTTGTTTGGCTAATGAAGTGATTTATGGAAATCGTCAAAGCGTAAAAAGTATGGCTGAAATCCGGGGAGCTGAATATCAAGACAATTTTTGGGGTGCAGGAACTGCAGATAAAGATGTTCCCTGTGCAGTGTGCAAACCAAATGTTGGAAGTACAGTTATTATGATTCCTGGTCGAAACAAATGCTTAGAACACTGGAACGAACAATATCATGGTTACCTGGCAGCAAGTTTTGTCTCGCATCCACATTCATCAATGTATATATGTGTAGATGAAGAAGTTGAATTTATGGTTGGTGGGCATGGAAATGACAACGGTTATCTTCTTTATGGTGTCCGTGGGCATTGTGGTAGCCTGAAATGTCCACCATATGAAAATGGAAAGCCGATCACTTGTGTTGTTTGTTCGCAATAAAAAAAGCTGCCTTTGTTGTCATGTTCCAGCATAATTGTTTTTAGTTACTTTATACCCTTTAAAACGTATCTGGTTCAAAATACTTGACTGAAAATCTGAAATGAACAAAAGAATTACTATTTGTTGTACGATTGCTCTTTCGCAAAATAATAACATTTGCTTACTAATTTATTCTTAAAACTACCTCTACAAATGTTTTATTTGAAATTGAAGAAAAGGGACAAAATAAAGGGAGAAGTGTGGCGAGAGAATTTTTTCCTACATGAAAATAGTCTTTATATAAAAGAAAAAACAAGAATGGCAGGATTTATTTAATCGAGAAGATACTTAATTTTTGTTGTTGAAATAAAAATTATACACGCATTCTTAGTTTATTAAGGTGCACTTCTTTCCAAAGGGAATACACATCTGGATTACTTACGATTGTTTTTTTTTCTGCCACAGAATGCAAACAAGTGTTATGACGTATCGTTTCGAAACAATTATTCTGTCTTACTCTGACTTGCTCTGATTGACCCTGCAAAACCGATCTTATTCTAGTAACGGAATTTTCTGTCCCAGCACCAAACGCTTGAGTTCACACAAACCCAGAAACCCTAACAGATGTAACATGACCGATATTTGTCTTGCGAAAAAATGTTACTATTATTTTACTCGAAAAGTTTCAGGATTCCTGCAAAACAACTACATGTAGTCCTAGAGGTTCTGGTACACTTTGTGTGCAGTATATCTAACGAAACATTAAAGATAGAAGCAGATATATAATTGGGAAAATATTTCTTCTCATTTATGCCTTTATCATGTTTATTTGACTTAAAGGGTCGAAAACTGTTCGTACAAAAATGAAGCAGTTAATAAATGAGGAACATATTCATCTCGGATGAAAGTATTGAAAACAAAAAGAAAGCGAGATCATCTGAAGGTGAGACGCCCAAACCTGTCGGTAAACAATCCAAAATTGCCTCGCCTGATATTTTTGACTTTAACGAACTCAAACAAACAGTAAATTTAATTTCAAATAGTGTAAAAGATATCACAAATGGTCAAGACAGTCTAAAGAAAATGTTTGAGTCAATCAAAAATAGACAAATTAAGAAAAGATGCGTTGTCAACAATAGATGATAAAATTAAAGGCCTGAAAACAGATATTGACATAGATATGCCTCGTGAATCGCCACGCTTGGACGCATTTGTCACCTCGTTAGATTTTGTTTGTTGTTTGTTTTATGTCCAGTCAACAATATTTCAGTCATAATCAGGACAAGAACTAATTGAAACAACAAATTGAATTGTGTAGACCCACCCAGGAAACAACACCCATAACACAGACCCATGTATGTCATGCATAAAGGGCCAATGTACGACCACAAACCAGTAGAAAAACGAACCAACTCACAAGACCGGCAAATGTACCCTCCACGCACCATATATCAATGCACAGAGAAAGTCACGAAACTTCTCCCCCAAAACCCCGCACAATCTGGAACCGTGACTATGAAGAACCCTTACCTAAATTGAGGCTATACTTGTTGGAACACTTACCTGTATATGAAATGAATTTCTTCAGGGACTCGTAAAGAACAAGAAGATAAATGAGGCAAGGTCATTTAATCTTACATTCAGATATATTGATGATGTCCTTTCTGTCAATAACACTTCATTTGGTAGATCGATTCCTTCAATATATCCTCCAGGGCTATAAGAAAATACGTCTCATACGATCCCCCAAAAAATTCTTTCTTCGTTATCAGCCACTAGTAGAAAAGTTCAAAATCGAGTTAAAAGATATGGTAGTTAATTGTTTTAATTAGTGATTGAGTGGTCTGCTGTACTTAGATGTGACCTCAATATCCCTATTGTGTGTCACAACTATGTTGTGTTCTATGGTCATTACCGGATCCTTAAATCGCAATGGAAGAGGGAGGTTTTGCGCCATAAAACCTGGTTAAACCCACCATTTCGTTTGAAATGCCTGTACCAAGTCAGGACCATTGCGATCCACCAATTCTCTGGTATGACTGATTCGTTTTTGTCATTTTCTCTAGACTATGAGATTGATCATTCAAGTTCGGTAGTTTTGTTATTACCTTTATTGTCCAGCTTCAGTTGTTTCTCAAAATCTCTAACCTGTTTGCTAATGTTGGTACTTCTGGAAGTGTCATTTAACTCGCACTCCCGACCGCAACCACTTTTGTTGTTTTTAGCTTGGAGGGCGAATCATCTATCAAATTGTCCGTTTTTTTCGATATCAATAATCTTGGGGTGGATTCCATATGTAAACCTCAGTCTAGCGTCGCTCCGGATACAAGATCTCTCTTCACTTGATGGCCAATTTCTAGGGTAACAATAGTTCGCTATAAGCCTGTTGATTGAATACTCATTCTCCTCCCTCTTCCAACTGTATTTTGGTAGAGCTGTGGTACTGGTCTTCCTGCAATACATGTCCAGGTGAAAATGAGAATCAATGAAATTGATGGTTTTCACTACAATTGGTTTGGAAAATGGTTTAAGTTGATGAAAAGTAGCGAACTGTTCTTCTGTTCTGTCTGTAAGGAGTATGAGTGTTGAGAATTTTCCAATGCAAGAGACAATAATGTGGGAAAGGTTCTATAATTCTGGTTTCATTTTCTGTGGTGGGTTTTTATTGAAAATTTTGATTTGGTCCTGGTCAACATCTTGAAAAGGTAGGATAAGAGTTCTGCTCGAAATGGATTTTTTTTTATTTGCAAGATGACTTAGGTCTGCTAAAAGAATTACATTGGAGAGAATTACAACGGCTTCTAGTAGCTTATTTATATGCTCAACCCACGGCTGATGAAGGTCCTCAGAGAAAACACAACCATATGTAGTATTGGCATGCCTTCACTTAGGTGGAAGTTCAAGAGGCATACTTGTGAAAATTGGATTTTACAATCCCAGCAGGCAGTTGTAGGCGAAAATACCATGGCAGATGGGCCTTCATTACATGCCTTCTAACATTAGTGAAACGTTCTGGACAGGAGTGGCAGGCTCTGATATGTTAACTCTCTTAGTACTGCCGCAGATATGGTTTGGGTCAGATACAGGAAGCTTGTTCTCGTCTGATTCATAATAAGGTACAAAGTCATCAAATTCCATGCTAATAAATAAAAATAAACAGTACATTACAACAAAATTTTGACCCAAAAAAATTACAGGAAACAAAATATTAAAAACGTGAGTGAGTGAGTGAGTTGGTGTTTTACGCCCGTGCAACGCTTTATAGGTTATTTACAGGCTATGAACATGAAAAGGATGATAAAATGAACATGAAATGATGATGATGATAAATGAAATATGGGGATGGGGTGAGAAACAAAGGACCGGTAAATTTTGAAGAACCACAGGAAAAAGGGGAGAGGTGGGTAGGGGCGGAAAATTTAGCCTATGTGGTGCACTACTTGGCGGTCCACAAAGGGGTCTTTTACGTGCATGAAGCGTGGCACTCTTCACACACGTTGGCCCACTATGGTCGGCGGTCAGGGTTTCCGTATTATAGACCTGACAACCCCCGCGGACGAGGGCTACCCTATTCAGCCACCTAGGGTACACACTTGGTCGCTCTGTGGGCTGAGCACTGACCCGACGTCAGAATCCCAAGACCCTTAGTCGCCTCTTACGACAAGCTAGGCTCTGCTGCGGGCCTATTCGCCACCCGGGCCCCGCACGGGACCTATAACATATGTACAAAAATCGTGGAAATTTCCCCCCCCGCTTATTCAACAAAATCTGCTAAATACGCTGGTCCACTTCTGCTACGTTTAGAAGACCCAGCCTGAACGGAATAGTCTGTCACACCATAAAGAAAAGTCTCGTCCAGGCATTCAGCAGATCTTCTAATTCTTGTATGACTCTTCGCACTGGTGCATTATCGGAATCCTGTCGCGAGTTTTGATAACCAACATTGCATGATATCAGCGGAGCTGACATACTTGCATTAGTTTGACTGCAGGATTCCCGAGGCATCAGCGGAGCTGACACACTCGTATCAGTTTGACTACAAGATTCCTGAGGCATCAGCGGAGCTGACACACTCAGTGCACTTTGATTGATGACATCGTGACCTTCCGTCTCAAACAGGGTTGACATATCCAGACCCTCTTCTTGAAAAAACAGTACCAAAAAGCTTGTTTCTCTCCCGTTTAAGCCAAATAGGCAACTCCCGATCTTCACACCTTTTTAATCTATCATGGTGGATCCATTGTTCACCTTTCCTATCTTTGATCTGGAAGTTTTATGTCCGTCACCAGGTAAGGTCCCCTCCATGGAGGTTGAAGTTTGACGACTGTCCAATTTTCGTCGCCTGGTTACGTTTCAGCACAACATCACCAATCTCTTATGACAGCTGGTTGTTCTTCTGGTCATAAAGTGCTTTCTGTTTATCCTGTTTAGCTTTCAAGTTTTTTTCTAGCTTCTCTATGGATCTTTTCCATATTCTCTACTAGGTCTTTAGTGTACTGTGCTGGATCTTTTCTAGAAGTACTTATTCTTGGGGTGCCTAATGTGATGTCCAAAGGTAAAAATACTTCCCTACCAAGCATCATGATATTTGGCAAAAAACCCGTCTGATTGTTTGTGGTCGCTCGAAAAACCCCGTCTCTGCTCAATCCATAAATCCCAATCTTGCTGCCTACAGCATTTCTAAGATAACACCTAATAGCCAATAAAAGATTCAACTTCTTTCTTAGTTGTGGGTCTTGGCCATTTCTGTACCGCTTCGATGCTTTCCGGGTTATTGGACACCCCATCTTTGTTGACCATCTTACCAATAAATTTTACTTCAGTCTGCAAAAGTTGGCATTTGCTTGGTTTTAACTTTAGATTATCACCATCTTTAGAACATATGTGCTACCAGTGCTAACATATGGATTAGAAGTTATTGTACCAAAATCAAAAGCTCTACAGCATCTTGAACTATACTATAAATGACCATTAAGCAGCTACTGTCATTACCAAGCAATGTACGAAATCCAGCGATATATATACTTTCTGGATTATTACCAATCGAAGATGAAATTCACATAAAAATTATTACCATGTATGGAAATATAACTAGGCTTTCAAAAGATAGCGCAGAATGGAAAATTGCTGATAGACAATTATCAATTAAAGGAGAAAAAAGTAAAAGCTGGTTCGTTGATCTGAAGAACATGTTTCCTTGACCAAATAAAGGACATTCAGCAATACCTGTATCACCCGTTATCTAAATCAGAATTGAAGATAGTAATCATTAGGAAAATCAAAGATTATTGGTCAGATAAAGTGATAGAAGAACATAAAAGCTATCCACTGATTTCGGTACCTAACATCAACCCATATGAGTTTCAGAGAATAGTAACAAAATTGAGACTAGCAACTAGCACATACATGCTACAATCGAAAAGAGCAAACTTCAAAAAGTCCGATGAAGGAGATGTCTGTAAGCTATGTGATGATGCTACAGAAACACTAGAACACTTCCTGCTACTTTGTACAAAATTGGAGGAAATCAGAGAAAAGGTCCTGTCTGAGATAATTGGTACTGCAGCCAAAATATTAGCGTGTGACAAAAATCAAAATAAGCAGATCGAGCTTCTTCAAGTGATTATAGATCCTTATATCTATACAGACGAAAAACTAGCCGATCGAGTGAGTACTGAGCTTGAACCTAGCAGCCGCAGACTGTGTCATTTGTTACACAATAGGAGGTATGAACTGTTACAGTTAAAACAAAACAAATAGTGCAATGAACAATAATGTGAAGACGTAGAGTCAAAATGGTGTTGCTCCAGCGTCGGTGGGCTGTCATTTGTCATTCTTTACAAGTGCTTGCCATCCCTGTTTTAGATTTTATTTGATTTGAGTCTTGTTATTTTTATTTTTTATATACCCAAGATTTTAATTTGTGTTTAGGCCTAGCTCCCATTATTTATCCCTAATATTAATAACAATTAGGCTATACAGGTTAATAACAAAGAGTCAGTGACCATTAAGAAATATTTCTTGAATGGTGGTTTGATGAGATAACTATCTCATGCATCAATAATTGGTGTACATATATATATAAGTCTTAGTACCCCTAACAAGGATAAAATTTTAACACATTCAATAAGCAATCGATTCATCCTGATAATTATCTCAAGCTTCAAACCTGTTTTTTATTTTTTAAAATTGTTTTTATTTTTTTTATTTTATTTTTTTGTTTTATTATTCATACTTTTAAATCTCAGTAATTTTTTAATCTTCATTTTATCCTTTTAAAGCAAGATCTCACTGATTGGCTATTCTTATAGTTATTTTATTGTTTTAATGTACATATAACGATATATTTGCACTGTAAATATGTTACATACACACATATTTTAACTAATAGCAGTTGTCTACTTTTACCTTTTTTTAGAAAAAAAAACCGAAACACATGATCTAACCCTTTTTGTATGTTTGTTGTCTGATTTTGGTAATCGCGAGTATCCAAAAAATTAAAAATAAATAAAAATATTGCTACCATCCCGTATGTCAGTGGGATAAATAAAATCGCGGTTGCGTACTCCGGCATATAGGAGGTTTGCCTAGATAGGCAGAATTTAATTAGAAGATTCAAGAAGAAGATTATATTTCTGGAATCTCAGGAAAACATTTTCGAAGTTGTTAAATTGGGCTTCGAAATTTTCCTAGCACAACGACATCATCAAGATAAACCAGACACTCCTTCCAGGTAAAGCCTTGTAAGACGAGCTTAATCATTCGGCTAAAAGTTGCAGGACTGTTACATAACCCAAAAGGCAGCTTGGTATATTGAAAAAGACCATATTTAGTTACGAATGCTGACTTATGTTTATCACTTTCATGTATCATGACTAGGTAATAGCCGGAGGCCATGTTAAGAGTACTCATAAAGACCCTTCCCCTCAAAGTATCTAGACAGGTGTCGATATTCCAAATTTATTGTGACATCGTTGAGTTTACGGTAGTCGATGCAATATCTCAATTTTCCGACCCGCTTTCGAACTGGCGGTGACACCCATTCTGAGGAAGATGGTTCAAAAATACCCTTGTCCAATACCTCTTGTAGATGTTCCTCCTCTTCTTTCTCAAACCCTAGAGTTGTTCTTCTCATCTTCTGACGTATAGGATGGGAGTCCCCGGTGTTTATTTTATGTGTGATGTCACCATTGAAAAGGCCAATATCTAAATCGTCTTTGGCAAAAATGTCTTGATACTTGCTAAGGAGTTCAGCAAGGGTGACCTTTTAGCACTCTGTTAAATGATTAACGGATCTTTTGTAAAAGTCAACTAAATGATCTGGAAGCATTTTGGCATTTTCAGGAGAATCTTTGACAGCATTAATTTTTCTGATAATGAGTGGACTTGATTCACCATTTTCATCTATCAATGAGGCCACCATACCTGTACCGAGATGATTTCCCCTTCGTTATGGTAATGAATCTATCTGTAGGATTAGACAAAAGTACAGCAATTTTCTTCTTTGGTGGGAACAACATGTTTGGAACTAAGAGTCGATTTAAGGAACTTGTTGGTTGAAATAAAATGTTGCCATCTGGTTCTTCATCTAAGTCCATTATAAAGGTCTTTCTAGTATAGGTTGGTATCACAATCTTCTTTTTAGTAATTACTCTGTAAATGGTGATAGTTTGCTCCTCTGTTGTGTTTAACATCACTGCTAGAATTTCTTCACCATGTATGGTTATTGAGTACTTCTTGAAATCAATGTTTGCATCTTGTTTATCAAAGAAATCACTTCTGACACCACTGTAACAAGTTATTGTTAAATCAATATACCTGAGATAAAGTCTTCTCAAGCAACTCCGGTCACAAGTTCACAACAGCAAGGGAACGTCTTCGCTCTTCAATGTTTGGATTGTGACTGTCTTTTTTCATGACAACTATTCGGAACATCTAGCATAGGTCTTCCGCTTAGTTCTGAACGGATTAAACCTCTCACATTACCTTTATATATAGCCAACCCTTACCCAATTTCACACAATCAACTATCATCTGTCGAAAATACAATGATGACTCCTGGTTGAACCTACACACACTGAAAGAGAGACATGGGAAAGGGGGGGGGGAACAAAGGAACTGTAAATTTTGAATACCACTGGAAAAGGGGAGAGATGGGTGTTGGCGAAACATTTAGCCTAGTATGTGGTGCACTACTTGGAGATCCACACCTCGTTAGATGAACTCATTACCCGGCTTGATCGCGTCGAAAATGTAATTCAGAATGTTACGGTTTATCAACGGACTGGTAAACACGAAATTCAACCCAATAGACAAAGCGGTCGAACATTTGACGAAAATGGAAGTGATAATAAAGAATGTACCATATTCAGCCGATGAAAACGTTCAAGAAAAGGCAAATAACATGATTAAAAAAATGGGCGAAAATATATTTTTCTTTCAGATATAAGCAAGTGTACACGTAATAATTCACAAATTGACAGATCATTGGAAGTGGTGAATAATTGATTGATATTACTATTTTTTACAATAAAGTTATAATTGTTTGATTGTGAATTTATCTCATTTGGTGTGCAAAGGCATATACCTAAACCTGAATATGCTATGAAAGAAAATACCAATATGCATGTACTCATGAAAAAGGAAAAAAAGTTTCATTTTGATTGCAACAAAATATATGATACTTAATAAACTTAGTATGCAGTTTCCCAGAAACAACCTCAACTAGGCAGACATATACAAAAATGTAGCTTTTTGAAATTTCTGTTAATGCTTGACCTAAATGCTTGACATTGAAAGAATAATAACATCTGGATACAAAATTTGTCTTTTACAACCATGTCTCTAAACATTCTGTATAAAAAACAGTCTGAGAATAATAGTTGTTTGTTTGCTTGATTCAATAACTTGTGTGTATCTTATAAATGTTTCTGTCAGTGATTTTCCCATTGTTGGTCATTGTTGGAAAATGTTTGGTCAATATTGACGTTTTGGGTATTATAGTTTGAAGTTTTTGTATAAATTCAATTAATATTAACAAATGGTTATATGTTTAAACATGCATGTGTATTTTTTTCATGATGACCTTTACACAACTATGCACAAAGCACTACTGCATACAGAACAGAATAGAAATACATGCTGGATTGTTACCAATATAATTACAACTGAATAACTGGGTTTGAATGCCTACAAACAACACTTCCAAAATAACTTGGATAGTATTTCTATCCATAATCCTCTTGAAATATTTTTGTCTTCTTTAAAAGTGTAGAAGAAGTCATACATGTTTATTTTCAAGTTGCATTGTTGAATACGAATGAGAGACAGGCACATCTTAAAATGGCCTTATGCTGCATGGACTATAGTGACTCGACTTCAAATCTAAATGTCTTAAAAAAAGGCTGTTGTGTCATGGTCCTCAGTTAACAATAAAATGTTTGTTTCATAGACATAGGTGGTCTAATAGACATTTTTTTAAGTCAAACCATTTCACAAGAACAAGAGAAAAAAATACACCCACACACGTATGGAATAAAATCTTGCTGACCGCTCAGGTTTCAATTGGAATTTTTATGTTAGTAACTAGATATAACAAGAGGCTCCCAGGAGCCTGAATCGCTCACCTGGTCTTGATGTTAACCCTATGAAGAACTTTGTAGAGCTGAATATGCTGAACATTTAAGCAAGCAACAGCTTTTCTTTGTCAGCAATAGTTTTCATTCTGTAAGCCAAAAACGTTTAAAATGTTATTTTAAGGGCCGTCTGAACACTTTGAGTCATTAGAGACTTTTATTAAGAGCTTAATCAACTGAATACTTAAGCAAGCAACCACTTTTCTTTATCTGCTATAGTTTTCATTATATTAGCCAAAAACATGAAAACATGTTTATTTAGGGGCTGTAATCCCTATTAGGGGTCATCTGACAACTTCGTCCCTATGAAGACTTTTGTAGAGCTTAATGAGCTGAACATTAAAGCAAGCAAAAGCTTTTCTCTATCTGCAATAGTTTCATTCTTTAGTCCCAAACACTATTTTTTGCCTTAAAGGGGCTGTAACCCCTATAAGGGGTCATCTGACAACTTCGACCCTATGAAGACTTTTGTAGAGCTAAATGAACTGAACATTTAAGCAAGCAACAGCTTTTCTCTTTCTGCAATAGTTTTCATTTTATAGGGCAAAAACACGAAAAAAGGCTATTTTTGACCTTTAACAGTCAGGGGACCGACTTGTACAAGTCAGAATGATCAGATTCAATCTTACTTTTACAAGTCAGATTAAACAAACTAGAGTTATCTTCTCCTTATTTTTAGAAATTTCAATCTGACTTCTACGAGTAGAATATACTATAATGTCTTTTTATCAAAGTCTCCTATCCAGAGATATTCTCTAAGGTTAAATTCCTTTTCTATATACTGAGATCTATTTATAAATCTTACAAAATAGTCATGGGTCTGAATTTAGATTTTTTGTTTTTATATCATTCTTACTTGTACAAGTCAGAATCAAAATTTTACTGCCCTACTTTGGCAGTAAATTTCTCTACTTTGGCGGTCGTGAACACCATGGTCTTTAATTATGCTTAGATCATTAAATAACAATTATTTATCTAGTATAAACCACATTGGTGTTCAAAACCGTGGATATAAATGACAGTCAGATAATTAGCTATGAAATTCTTTGATGATAATTGAAACTTTACAGTCAATCTGTTCCCTATTTGCTCATGATTCTTTCATCCTAAATGCAAGATGTCATTGTTGACCTTGTGAAATAATTTGATTAAGATTTATTGGTTTTGAGAAATGTTATTTCAAAAACATTGAATATTGGAGCAAATTTAATAGAAACAATTCTTACTCTAACAAGTCAGATTCATTCTAACCCATAGAAGTCAGTATTGGATCTGACTCTACAGAGTAAGAAACCATAAATAGAATCTTACTGGTACAAGTAAGATCTATTCTGACTTCTACAAGTTGGTCCCCTGACTGTTTAAAGCGCCATAACCCCTATAAGGGTTCACCTGACAACTTCGACCCAATAGAGACTTTTGTAGAGCTTTTGATTCTGAAGAGCCTAAAATCCTTCAGAATTTTTCTATCTGTTAAAGTTGCTGAGTTATAAGCCATTTTAAGTGGTTTTACCCCATTTTCTATTTTTAGTAACGGCAGCCATGTTTTTTATCGGATCATTTGAAAATGAGGATCGTTTGTTGCCAACATGTCATACCATTCCTACAAAGTGTCAGTTAAATTGGTTTAGTCGTTTCAGAGGAGAAGATTTTTGAAATTGTTAACGGACGACGACGGACGCATAGTGATGGCATAAGCTCACATGGCCTTTGGCCAGGTGAGCTAATAATATGATGCAAATAAAATATTTTTTAACATTTTTAACGTGGACAAATGATTCCGAAAATTAGTTTCCGCGTCGTAACTGTACGTGTTAATTAGGAAAAAATCGTATGTTTCTCATTTCAAGCAAGGGTGGGTTTGGAATCAACTGACACAATCGCATCCCCAAGTCCACAGAGACAAATGTCAACTTTGTCAGGCTTCCAGAAATGATTGATCTAACTGAATTTGTTAATATAATTCCGTTTCCTGCCTCTTTAAGAAAGATTTTCATGAAAATTCTGACACGAACACCGCAAAGGTATGTTAAGTTAGCCGGTTTTTATCTAAATTTATTATCAAAATTAACTTACCTAACACAAGTGATTTTCCTTTTCGTTTTTCGTTTTTCATTTTTTTTTTCAAAATTTTATTTTTTTCGATTTTGAATAGGAAAATGACCCATTTTCCTTTTCGATTTTGAATAGGAAAATGACTCATTTTCCTTTTCGTTATTCATTTTCCTTTTCGTTTTTCATTTTCCTTTTCGATTTTGAATAGGAAAATGGCCCATTTTCCTTTTCGTTATTCATTTTCCATTTTATTTTTTTTTTCAATTTATTTTTTCAATTATTTTTTTAGATTTTGAATAGGAAAATGACCCATTTTCCTTTTTGTTTTTTATTTTCTTTTTGATTTTGAATAGGAAAATGACTCATTTTCCTTTTCGTTATTTATTTTCCTTTTCGTTATTTATTTTCCTTTTCGTTTTTCATTTTCCTTTTCGATTTTGAATACGAAAATGGCCCATTTTCCTTTTCGTTATTCATTTTCCTTTTCATTTTTTTTTTCAATTTTTTTTTTAGATTTTGAATAGGAAAATGACCCATTTTCCTTTTTGTTTTTCATTTTCTTTTTGATTTTGAATAGGAAAATGACTCATTTTCCTTTTCGTTATTTATTTTCCTTTTGTTTTTCATTTTCCTTTTCGATTTTGAAAAGGAAAATGGGCCATTTTCCTATTCAAAATGGAACTAGAAAACTAGAAGTTGGTCACACTTCTCAAATACACGAATGTAACTCAACAGTTACATTTTTCGCCAGTGCAAAGTCTCAAACCAAGACCCCTATAAACTCGCAAAAGCAGGCAAGACGTCCGTGCATATTTTGTGAAGAATCGCACATTGCAAATGCTTGTCAAAAGGTAACAGATGCAAAAAGTAGAGTGTCAGTAGTAAGACAGAAAAGGCTTTGTTTCAACTGCCTTGGGACACATAGAGTAAAAGACTGTAAATCTCAAGGTTAGTTAGTTAGTTAGTTATTGCTTGACTCCCAAGCAGCACGATTTCGGCTATATCCGGGAGATGAACATGGAAGTGGTGACACAATGAACATGAAATGACGATGAAGTGGAGGAAATGGGGACACAAGGCCAATCGGGAAGGAAAGTTTTGACTGCCACTGGAAAAAAGGAGTGATGGGTAGGGACGGGAAATTTAGCCTCCTGCATGGGGATCCTACGGGTCCTACTCTTACCGAGACCTGCAGCAGGGTTCTTTAAGGTGCGAGGAACGTGACATTTTTCCCAATACGGTGCACCACTATGGTTTGCGGTCAGGTTTTCCGCATTATCACCTGACGACCCCACATCTCTCGATGTCAGGGCTGCCCCATTCAACCACCTGGGGCACACATCCCAGTCGCTTTGTGGGCAAAGCGGCCTGACCCGATGTAAGGTTTCTGAGCGCTCTTTGGTGGACTTTTACCGACAAGCTTAGCGCTGCTGCGGGAAAATGTCGTAAATGCCAACAAAAGCACCAAACCAGTTTATGTGGTGGCAAAGTCAAGCCGGAAAAGCAGGAATCTACTTATACTGAAACTGTCACTCTTATCCGCCAAGACGAAACTTCATAATTAGTTCTGCAATCAGCGACTACAAGTTCTAATGTAATGTTGAAGACCGCGATAGCGCCAGTACAATTTCAAAACTATACCGTAGCTGCTAATATATCTTTGGACGAGGGAGCACAACGCTCGTTTATTACGAAGGCATTAGCCAGACAACTAAAAGTGAATGTGGATTTAACAGAAACTATACAGCTATCAGCATTTGGAGATACCAAGGGAAAAGTCCGCCATCTCAAGTCAGCGACAATATCGCTAATCACAGATAATGGAGAAAGTATACCGTTACATGTACGTGTGGTTCCGAACATAGCTACTCCAATGAAAAGTTACTTAACTAGGAAATTCATAAACTTGCCACACCTTAAAGGTCTCAAACTGGCCCACCCACTCACAGGTGAGTCAAGGTTTGAGGTTACTCCTTGAAATATCGATATATAGCATATCCAAATTAACCGTTTGTACCCGCGTTTTGTTATTTGTAATTTTGAAACCATTGGGCGATATCTGCTGCTGGTGGACCAGAGATCCCCGAGGGTAATCACAAGCCTGGTAGTCAGACTTGTCTGACACGAATTACCATAAAATTTCTAATATATTGTTGCTGAAATTTCCGAGTGTTATATTCAAAATTGATGAAAACACCAGGTTTCTTTCCTTGTAATGCACATGGTCGATATCATCGGTGCTGGATTTGGCTTCCCTTTTCGAACGTTTTGGTTTTGAGTACTTTTCGTTTTCAACTGTTTTGGATTTTGACCTTCCAATGTTTTGGTTTAAACGCTACTGATGAGAGGTTACTCCTTGAAATATCGATATATAGCATATCCAAATTAACCGTTTATACTTGTAATTTTGAAGTATCTTTACTCATAGGATCCGACTTTTATTGGGATGTCGTCGGAGAAACAGTCATAAAGGGAAATGATCTGACCGCTGTTAGTTCCAGACGGATATTTATTATCAGGGCCAGTAACTTTGTCTATAAATAACAAGCAATCCGAAGTCTATTTAAATATCGTTTCACCGCACCGAATAGATTGAGATAATCTCGAACTTTTGGAGATTAGAAGCACTTGGGATCAAATCGGAGGAAAACGATGACGACTTGGATTATTTACAGAAATACCAGAAAGATTCCATACAGTACAATAACGGTCGTTATAGCGCTAAGTTACCGTGGAAACCAAACCACACAGAATTGCCTTCAAATTATGCCATAGCTAGGGCTTGGACGGAGAGTACAATTAGAAGATTAAGCCGAGAGCCAAAGTCACTAGAGACATACACAAGCATAATCGATGAATAAGTAAAGAGAGGTTTCATTGAAAAAGTAGAACACGCTAAAGAATCGGATACTAACGTACATTACATTTCACATCATGCTGTGAAAAGGGACTCAACCACTACTCCGATACCAATAGTCTATGACTGTAGTTGTGGACAATCACCAGATCACGCTAACGACTGTTTGATGTCCGTACCACCAGTTACAAATGATTTGATAAACTATTGATGAAATTTCGTCTTAACGCTTATGCCGTCAGTACAGATATAGAAAAGGCATTTTTACACGTGCAACTAGATGAGAAAGATCGAGACATTACACGTTTTCTATGGTTATCGGATTACAGAAACCCAGACAGCAGCCTCAATACTAACTGTTTTAAATCTATTTATTTGGAGCTACCTGCTTGCCATTCATTCTTAATGCCACGCTTTTAAAACACTTGGATACATATGGAACGCCAACAGCATTGTCAATGAAAGACGACTTATATGTTGACAACATTTTAACAAGTTTGAATACAGAGAATGAACTTATTCAGTACTTTAAAGAAGGCCGATCACTGATGTCAGAACCCGGATTTAACCTCAGAGCATGGGCATCAAACAGTGCTTAACTGAGAGACATTGCCAATCGTCAAGAGGTGTTAGACAAGGACGTGAAAACCAAAGTACTTGGGCTTCGTTGGGATACGAATACCGACAAACTTTCATTTTGTGATGAAAAGATAGACGAGAGAAAGGAACCAATCTCAAAAAGGGAAATACTTAGACAATCATCTCGCATTTATGATTCACTTGGACTTATAGAACCCGTCACAGTACGAGCAATTACCCGATTATTTATGTACACTCTGGAGAGAACTAGCTAGAGACTTGAAAGCTTGCACCTTATTGGTATTTGACAGGCATTATTTCACCGAAACACGCAAACACAGCGATTTGGAACTACATGTCTTCGTAGATGCTAGCCTAACCGCATATGGAGCTGTGGCATACATCTGTAATGGTACAAATTCATGCATTGTCATGGCAAAAAACCGCATAGCACCACCGAAAACTTTGACGTTACCACAGCTTGAATTAATGGCTGCGTTAATAGGATCTCGTTTAGCTCAACATGTTATGGAAGCGATAAAGATCA
The DNA here is from genome assembly GCA_963971305.1 of Arcuatula senhousia. Taxonomy (NCBI): domain Eukaryota; kingdom Metazoa; phylum Mollusca; class Bivalvia; order Mytilida; family Mytilidae; genus Arcuatula; species Arcuatula senhousia. The sequence goes on from CAXARO010001809.1 coordinate 42,686, forward strand.
AGACAGTTGTATACTGGAGCGACAGTCAGATAGTTCTCCGCTGGTTTAACACCACAAAGTCACTAAAACGATTCGTTCAGAACAGGATTAACGAGATCAAATCAATCACAGGATCCGACTCGTTGAGATATTGCTTAACAACCGACAATGCAGCCGACTTTCAAACGCGAGGCTAACCGAAAAACAAGCTTACAGGAAATCGGTTGTGGTTAAAAGGACCTATATGGCTGTGTGAAAAGGATAACTGGCCGACATGGAACCATACAAACATTTAATCGTTAGTATGCAACTTTGAAACTTCATGTTAAAGTTTGTAAGAACACAATGATCAGGAAACCGTGTCAGGAGTACACCAAATCATCAGCACTTATAGATTTAGTACGTTACGGAAACTATCTCTTGCAGAGAATCACACTTTTACAAAACTTGAAATAATGGGCACACATTTACAACTTCATCATGCAGGTATGCAAGGAACCGTTACTCATCTTCGACATACCTATTAGATCTTGTGTATTCGACAGTGTGTAAACGTCGTGATACACCGATGTTTAATTTGCAAAAAATCCGTTACCGAAAACGAGATTAACTAAGACAGCGCCGTTTTCAGTAACAAGCGTAGATTATACAGGAGCATTGTATGTCAAGGATAAACTAATGGGCTGAAAACAAAAGCTTATATTTGTCTATTTACGTGTGCGTGCATCCGTGCAATACATCTAGAGTTAGTGAATGATCTCACGGAAGATTCGTGTTTTCTTGCCTTTCGCCGATTTAGGAGCAGAAAATCTCTACCCAGGACACCCGCCCATTTACTTTTTGGACGTAGGATCACACCGACGCCGTACCCACTACAAGACAAAGATATGGACACTCGTATTGATAAAAGGGATCTATGTAAATTTCAGAGACTAGTTATCAAGCACTTTTGGAATAGATGGAAAACGGAATATCTCGCGTCACTTAGAGAATTCCATCGTACAACCGGAGATAACAAACGAACAATTAGTGTTGGAGACGTTGTGCACATCCAAGAGGATAAACCACGAAACGCATGCATGAAGTTAGCAACTGTGGAAGAACTCGTAGTTGGAAATGATGGACACGTTAGAGCTGCAGTAGTTAAATCCAGTTCAGGTCGGACATCAAGACCTATCGTTAAGCTCTACCCCTGTTGAACTCAACACTCGGACGGGCCAGATAACCCTACAGATTTGCCCGATGATGTCACCAGACAAATTCGAGAAGTTCCACTACGTGATGCATCTAAAGTAGCGAAGGGAAGGATCTACAGGTTGACACATCAGTGAAATAAACATAAAAAGTCATAAGTGATAAGGAATTTAGCTACATGGACAGGGATATTGATTAGGATAATCAAGTTTAGTGATAAATTCAAATTTAATTGAGACACTGAAGTTCAATTGAGTAGCATTTTTCGTTTTTATGTATTTTATTCAGTTTTTCAGCTTTTTTCAATTTTCACGTCGCGGATTATACAATGTGCAATTTAAAAAAAATATTACAGTCATTTCTTAAATAATAAGAAGAACAAAAATGTTCTTGCAGTCTGAAGCGAAGTGAATTGGTACATAAAATAATCAAATATCTTGATCTTCAGGTAAATAAAGAACATCATATATCATTCCTTTTATTTTCATATCCCTGATCATAGCAGAAACCGCATTCAATGATTGCATGGGGATAATAAATAAATATCATAGCTTGCTTTGATTTTTTAAGATTGTTTTAATTCTTTTTTAAACTTTTTCATATTTTTCCAAATCGGTATTTACAAATCGGTAAACTCAGTATGAGATAGGAAAAAGCAGTATTGTATTTTCCTGTTTCCTTCAGCAGCAAATTTTTGAATAATTGCATTCACTTCTACTTTACTCTCTCTGTGGATGTGCATTTGTGCCAATCCATTGATTTTTTCCTCTACCATTGTTGAACGAAGGAAGGTTATTCCGGCTCTCCCGGATAGATTTACCGATTGACAGGTTGTTGGGCCTTGTAGAATAAACTCTTGTCTAAGGTCGACTTTTATTCAAACACAACAGACATGTCAAGGTGAGATGGTAAAATACTGAAAAAAGGGGGAGAAAATAAAGTTACAAATTACATAAGGAAATCGTTAAAGGTCATACAAAAGGTAATAAGGAGGTCACAATTAAGCATTTCACAATTAAATATTTATATAAACACAATGAATGAAAGGCTATAAAGTTTACACATTGATCATAAATAAACGGGAAATTCCCTTTGTCCGTCGAATGTTCAGTTTCACCGTCCGGTAGAATTTAGATTACATCCAAACGTAGTTACTTCATATTTTGGTGGGAAATATATCATATCATCAATTTAGTTCACTATTAATCTATTACTCACGCTGTGGATTGCCACAAATCACAAAAGGTGTCTCGTCAGTCCTTGTTTTTCATGGCGCGAGGGTAAACTGACAAAGGGAAAGGAAACGGTCTAACATCCTTACATTAGGGTTCTCTCGCGGATAAATGATGTAGGAGACGAAAAATCCAGAGGTGTTCAAAGTCCAAACAGGAGTTGGAAACGGTGTTAGTTGAAGTTATCCAATTTCACAAATGATGCAGAAAATAACTATAAAAATATATATAACAACTGGAACACAAAAAGTGTGACAGAACACTCCCCGTCTGATATTCAGGGGTATATCACTATTACTTTCACATTAATGTATAAACACGTAAATCCAAATATAAGGTGAGTACAATGTACAGTTTCTTCATGGAATGTCTTGATACGCGGATCGTGAGGTAGCTCCAACGTTGTCTGGCTTCCAGCGTTGCCCAATGGGATTATCCAGCGTTGCCACGCACGACGTGGTGAGGAACAACGTGTTCCTAGAATGAAGAAGCATCCTGGAATTAACGATAACAGAAAGGAATGTCCGAAACAATGAATTGTCACAATTTATTTACAAATTTGTACAATGTGCACACGGTGCAAATGACTCAACATCTCTTTTAAGTCTCGTCGGCTTCGACTAAGAGAACCAGTTCGGTGATTGGTCGAGTGTATGTCTTAGGTTTTCCGTCGACCATGATGCGGACTTCAACTTTTCGAACGTGGTCGTCGGAACCTTGTACGGCGTTGGTGATTATGCCGGTTGGCCACTGTGTCCTACATAAACTATTGTCCTTGACAAGAACTACGTCGCCTACACGAAGATCTCTCCGCACGTCTGTCCATTTTCGCCTTCTTTGTAAGAGCGGTAAATATTCTCTTTTCCAGCGAGTCCAAAACATACTCGCCAAAGCTTGAACCCGTTTCCATTCTATTCTGTATAAATCTCGTTTGTCCGCGGGTTCAGGGTCGTCTATTGAGAAGACGTAGTCTGTCTTTTGGTTCAATAACATCGCTGGTGTTAGAATAAGCGGAGATTCCGGGTCGGAAGACACTGGAACTAACGGTCTTGAGTTTATTATAGCACATGCTTCAGCCATGAACGTGTTCAACACGTCGTGAGTAAGAGTTTTCCCGGAATTCTCTAAGAACAGTGAATCCAAAATTCTCCTCGTGACTCCAATCATGCGTTCCCACGCACCACCCATGTGGGACGAATGAGCTGGGTTGAACTGCCATGTCGTGCCTGTATCGTGAAGATACTTTGATACGGCGGGGTCCTCGTCGACGTTGATTGGCGTATTTCCAGGGTTGATAGTTTTGATGTTAAGTTCCTTAACAGCACCAACGAAATTTGTTCCTTGGTCGGACCGAAAGAACTTGACCTTTCCTCTGACCGAAGTGAAACGTTTTAGTGCGTTTATGAAAGCGGACGATGTCATTTCCTCTACGAGCTCGATATGTACGGCTCTTATGACTAAACACGTAAACATGACCGCCCATCGTTTTGAGTTGGCACTTCCCCCGCGGGTCTTTCGTGTTATTATTTGCCACGGTCCAAAGACATCTACTCCGACGTTGGTAAACGGAGGTGACGGTTCAAGGCGGTCTTTTGGTAGATCGGCCATAATTTGAGTCTCTAGCTTCCTTCTGAGTTTACGGCATTCAAGGCACTGATGTATTATGCTCGATATAAGTCGTTTTACTCCGGTTATCCAAAATCCCGCTGCTCTAATTGCACCTTCCGTTAGATATCGACCCTGGTGCTTTATTTCTTGGTGAAAATGTTTAACCAGAAGCGGTGCTATACGGTGCCGACCGGATATGATCAGTGGTTTCTTTTCTATGATACCAAGGTCTGAATGCTCTATGCGGCCACCAACTCTAAGTAGGCCGTTCTCGTCCAGACAAGGATTAAGGTCACGGATCGGGCTTCGTTTTGGTAGCGGCTCCCTGTGTATGATACACTGGATCTCTTCCTCGTAGGATTCCGTTTGAGCGTTTCTTATTACAAACATTTTAGCGTCTTCGTAAAGCTCGGCTGTGTTAACTTGTTTTTGCTCTGATTTGCAGAGTCGGGCAAATTTCTTGAGTTTATACACAACTTGAACTAAGTCGTTCCAAGAATTGAAATGTTGGAAACGGTCGGTTTCAAGACTAGACGCGTGTTCACACACGGTGGTTGTCTTGCAAACTTGTATAGGACGGACCTCCTTGTCGTCGTCGGGTTGAATAAGTTCGTGGTCAATTTCGGTATCCACAAATTGTTTGCTGGCATTGTCTAAAAACTCCTTCGGTCCGTTTAGCCAAACACTGTTTTGGAGGTCTTGCGCGAGAATCGATCTCGTAGCCAGGTCGGCAGGGTTACGGTTGGTTGGGACGTAGTTCCACTGTTCGGGTGAACTAAATTTCCTGATGCGTTCTACTCTATTTGCTACATAAACGTAGAATCGCCTCTTTTCGTTGCATATGTAACCTAGAACTACTTTACTGTCCGTGTAGTATTGAATCGCGTCAACTTCTAGTTTGAGTTCCGTGATGGCGATCTCAATAGCTAGTACGGCAGCACAAAGTTCCAAACGGGGAATCGTATGTCCATTGGTCGGTGCAACCTTGGCCTTTCCTATGACGAAACCAAGGTCCGGTGATCCATCGGAATCTATTGTCCGGAGATAAACTACAGCTCCTATTTCATCCTGTGAGGCATCAGAGAAGACGTGAAGCTCCTTCTTTGGCTTTTCGCTAAGATAGGGAACGTATGGGCGCGGTATTCGTACCATTTCTAGAGCCTTGAGTGTTTCTTGCCATTGTTCCCAATCGGAGGCTATCTCTGCCGATACCGGTTCGTCCCAATCGGTAGTGGTCTTGACCAGTCTACGTAGAAGTAGTTTCCCGAATATTATGACAGGCGCAAGGAATCCAATCGGGTCGAATATACTGTTAATTGTTGATAAAATCCCTCGGCGAGTCACGGGCTTTTCGTCACGTGACAGGTTGAATAGAAACTGGTCGGTGTTTACGTCCCATGATATTCCGAGACTACGCTGCAAAGGCTTGTCGTCGGCGTCCAAATCGAGGTCCTTTAGGTTTGACGCAAGATCGTTTAGTGGGAAGGCTGCCATAACTTCCGGGCTGTTCGAGGCGAACTTATGCAGACGTAGGTGTCCGCATTCTAGCAATGCGTCTTGCGTATCTTTCATGATTTTAATAGCGGCTTCTGCTGTGGGACATGACGTGAGACCGTCATCTACATAGAAATCAGACGTGATAAAGTTCACGACGTCGCTTCCGTATTTTGGTTCGGCCTCCATAGCTGTTTTGTACAGGCCAAGGTTAGCTACCGCTGGTGACGGGCTGTTTCCAAAGACGTGGACCCTCATCCGGTACTCGATGAGTTCCTTGGTAATGTCATTGTCTTTATACCAAAGGAACCGTAGGTAATTCCGGTGATCTTCACGGACGATGAAACAGTGAAACATATGTTGTATGTCGGCTGTTACGGCGACCATCTCTCTTCTGAAACGGAGAAGTACTCCGAGGAGACTATTGGCTAGATCGGGTCCTGTGAGTAGCACGTCGTTTAGCGAGACTCCATTATATTTAGCGGAGGAATCGAAAACGCCCCGGATCTGATCGGGTTTCTTGGGATGGTAGACTCCGAATAAAGGCAAGTACCAGCATTCCTCACCCTTGTGTAGCTGGGGCGCCACTTCCGCGTGGTTGTTGTCCAGTATTTTGGCCATGAATACTTGGAAGTGCTTCCATTTCTCTGGATTTTTCTTTAGATTCCTATCGAGCACCATAGCACGGTGAGTTGCCTGATCCTTGTTGTTAGGCAATGATCTTCGTGTGGATCGAAACGGTAATGGAGCTTCCCAATTTCCTGTTTCGGTTCGTTTGAACTCTATGTCCAATTGTTTGACAAACTGTCGGTCGTCCTGTGACAGTCCTGGTTTATCATCGTCGGGTGTTCTCTCGAAGATGTCTATCTCTTTCAAGTCATCATTCTGTTCGACTGGTAAGTTATCACGATGTTCGGTTACGTGAAACTGGTTCGGACATGGTTGCATTATTGAGGGTCGGCCATTCAGTAGAATGAACGTTTTCTTGACGTCAATATCAGATGGTGCATGTTGTCGGTCTAGACAAGTTTCGCCTATAATGACCCAACCTAACGGCAACTTCTGTGCGAAAGGCTCGAAGTGAGACCCTAATCGTTGGTCGAGAGCGTGGTGTACTGCCGGGAGTGTTCTCCCGATAAGAAGTAGAATCTCACAATTCCTATCAGTAGGCGGGATGAAGTTAGCTATATCCGGTAGATGTGGATGGTGTATCGCAACTTCAGGTGTTGGTATTTCAGATTTGTTGTTCGGAATGTCGTTACATTCGATGATTGTCGGTAAATCGGTCTCAAAATCATTACCGATAGATCTAACCATGAGGTCGTTCACTCTCCTTCCTGACATCAGCGTGCGTCCTGAACAGGTCGAAAGATTGAAATTCCGGTAAGGTCCTTTAACGTTGAACATATCGAAGAATTCGGTTGTAGCCAGCGTGTGACTACTTTGGTCGTCAACTATTGCGTACATGCGATGTACGGTGGATCTATCGTGTTTGGAAAACACGTCTACTGGCAATATCTTTGCACAAGATTTCCCACTGTACGTTGAACCGCATACTTCTGTGCACTTAGCCTGAACGGTGTCTTTGGCGTTGCTTGTCTTTGGAGCCTTTCTCTCCCCGCCATTGTTTTGTGGGGATTCACGAGAAAAACTCGCTGGTCGTTGGTTGGAGTTGGAGATGTGGAGAGCTGTCGGGTGACGTGTGCTCTCACATTCGTTGCAAACAACTCTTTCCTTACAGTTGGTCTTGATGTGCGTGTCGGACTCACAACACTTAAAGCATACGTTGTGCTCCTTTAGCAATTTCATGCGTTCTTCAATTGATTTGGCCCTGAAGCCGTTACATTCATTTAACGAGTGTTTTCCTTTGTGAATAATGCAACGCTCCTTCAGGTTGATTGAATTGCTATTCTCTCTACTGGGTTTTTCTGCGGAGCTATGCTCCGTGCTTTGGTCCGTAGACGTCTTCTAAGCGCTATTCTTCCCTTTTCCAGCCTGGGAATGCGGCTTAGTGGTAGGCTGGCTATTGTAATCATAGTTAAAACACGGATTGTTTTTGGTTTTTGAAACTTCGCGGATAAAATCCGTCAACTCCGAAAGTGGTGCAAATGGAACTTGATGTTTGGTCATGTAATTCGAGGCCTTTGAAGTCCATTTTTCTTGAAGTCCATATGGCAACTTGGAAACTATAGGCAATTGTCCTGATGAGGTGTCGAAATATCCTAACAGGTCTCGAAAGTTCGGGTTGCGTTTCAGGCATTGGATGTGTGAGACGAGATCATACAAGTCATATAGACGATCGGTGTCTTTGTTTGTCAATTTGGGGAAGCTTTCTAACTTTTGTCTCAATGCGTGCTCTGTTAATTGTAGCGCACCATAGCGTTCGTCTAGGCGTTCCCAAAGACACTCCAAACCTCTTGTTGGATCGTCGAAGTTCGATGCCTTGATGTTTTTTGCGTACTGCGACGACTTACTCCCGAGCCATTTCTTAAGGAGAATGAGCTCTTCGGAGTTGGAGATTCCTAGCTCGTCCACAACGCCTTTGAATTCGGCCTTCCAAACTGCGTAAGACTCGGCTTTGTCGTCAAAATGGGTGAGACGGGAGAGTAGCAGGTCCTTTCGCAAAAGGAACTTAGTCAATTCGTCGCATGTTGAGTCCTTACTGTCGGAACGGTGTTCCTGCGTCGACGACGACGTTGTTGGAAGGGCATGTCGATCCTGAGTGGATGGAACGAATACGAGAGCATCCCGATTGAGACCATAAGTTTTGAAAGTGGTGTCGACGTCGTCGGTTTCTCGTCGGAAGGGTGTCGATGCCATGGATGGTGGTCCTATCTTCCTAGGCTCTTCAGTTTTAGCAAACGGTTCGAAAACCGTAACTTTCCTTGTGTACTCGGAGTGCGTCGGATATGTGTTTATTCCGACGTCGGCTTGATCTTCATTCATTGCATGAGTACTGCTGTTGTGTTGACTCACATAATCTTGTACCCGTCGGATCGGGTCGGCCATAGGTAATGGTAGGTCGACGCCGATGTGTGGTTCGTCGTCGATATTTTGACTGCCGTCGTCTTCGAATGCTCTCGCTTCGGCTTCAGCCATAGCGGCTTCCATGTGAGCTTCTAATAGTGTTTTGTCGGCTTGCAACTCCAACTTCTTTCGTAGGGCGGCCGCTGCTTCGATTGCTTCTGCTCGTTCAAATTCAATCCTACGCTGTTCCATCTGACGTTGGGCTTCCCGCTCAACTTCGGCATTCTGGTGCTCCATATTTGCCTTTTGTCGTTCGACTTCTGCCTTTTGTCGTTGAACTTGTTGTTCCATTTCAGCTTTCTGACTTGCCTTTCGCTGTATCTCGTGTTCTTCGAGAAGAGCTTCTTGTTTCGAAAGAGCAGCTTGTTTAGCTAGAAAGGCTATCTTGGCCTTGGCAGCATCTGCTTTGGCACGCTTGTTTCTTGAAGCGCTTGACGAGCTGCTCGATTTTGAGCCACCCACGGATTTGCATCCGCTATTTGGCTTTGACCTAACTGAGTTGTGTTCTTGTTTCACGGACCCATGTGGTTCTAGCACAGTGACATTCTGTTGACCCGAGGTAGGCTGCCCTTGCGGCTGGTGCGTTGCTGGTGACGAGGGACCAAATGCCTTGGGGGTGTCCCGTAGATTAGACTTCGCTGTTTCCAACGTTTGCTGTCTTATATCAGCCAGGGTAGTGAAAGCTTGGAGGTCTCGATTGCTTTTCTCGGCCCTAGTGTTCTTCATAAATTCTATGAATGCGTCGACTTGACGTTCATATCTACTGGCAGACTGACCTATCTTTTCTTGTAAAGCGAGGCAACCTCGTATATTGTTTGGAGGGGTATCGACCTCCTGCAGGTAGGCATTCAACATGCTCCATAGCAGTTCTATGTCTTGAGCGTATTCTCGCGTCTTTCAATGTAGACGTCCATGCCCTTTTCATTTAGAGTTCTAACTCTTTTCTCTGTATTGTCAGATCGTATGTCTGAGTGTTGATCTGGGCCAGTTGGTTGTATGGTGACGTTGTCACCTGTGTCACTCATCATGTCACAATCACTTTGTAGTTACGAGAAAAATCTCGAAAGTGTGATTTGAGTTTTGTGTCTCAGCTGAGTTAATATAAAATAACGTTTAAAAAACGTATGTGTGCTATCTGGCTTGCCCCTAGCTTTGGTGTGTGATTTTGTACGTGTATAACACGTTATATCACGGTATTCTATCTAGCTTTTACAGTTAAGGAAAAACTGAGCTGGGTTTATTATTTACCCAGAGCAGGTGGTGTGAAGTGTCTTAAAAGGTTAGTGTGTGGGCGCTTCTACGGCCGCAGCACACTACAAGAACCAAGGAAATGGTGCGTCTCTCTTGCGAGAGCTCATAAAGGTTTTGTATAGAAGGATACAGTTCTTTGCTGGTCTTCTATGGACGTCTCCTGGCGTAAACTGCAGCGACACTTCTGTAACTGGCGTTGTACGGAGCTATTTTACTATTCCGGCTCTCCCGGATAGATTTACCGATTGACAGGTTGTTGGGCCTTGTAGAATAAACTCTTGTCTAAGGTCGACTTTTATTCAAACACAACAGACATGTCAAGGTGAGATGGTAAAATACTGAAAAAAGGGGGAGAAAATAAAGTTACAAATTACATAAGGAAATCGTTAAAGTTCATACAAAAGGTAATAAGGAGGTCACAATTAAGCATTTCACAATTAAATATTTATATAAACACAATGAATGAAAGGCGATAAAGTTTACACATTGATCATAAATAAACGGGAAATTCCCTTTGTCCGTCGAATGTTCAGTTTCACCGTCCGGTAGAATTTAGATTACATCCAAACGTAGTTACTTCATATTTTGGTGGGAAATATATCATATCATCAATTTAGTTCACTATTAATCTATTACTCACGCTGTGGATTGCCACAAATCACAAAAGGTGTCTCGTCAGTCCTTGTTTTTCATGGCGCGAGGGTAAACTGACAAAGGGAAAGGAAACGGTCTAACATCCTTACATTAGGGTTCTCTCGCGGATAAATGATGTAGGAGACGAAAAATCCAGAGGTGTTCAAAGTCCAAACAGGAGTTGGAAACGGTGTTAGTTGAAGTTATCCAATTTCACAAATGATGCAGAAAATAACTATAAAAATATATATAACAACTGGAACACAAAAAGTGTGACAGAACAAAGGTTTTAATTCTTTTTAGAGAACTGAAAGACCTCTCGGCTGTAACAGGGGTGACAGGCATGGTAGAACCTTGATTGCCACATGTTTGTTTGAATAGAACTCTGCACTTGCATATTTCAAAGTACTGAGAAGATCAGGTGGCTTTTCAGCATAACTTTCCCGCTTCAGTTTCCATTCTAACAATTCGGTCTGGTAGGCTTTAGTCCCGTGCGGGGTCCGGGAGGCGAATAGGCCCGCAGCAGCGCTAAGCTTGTCGGTAAAAGTCCACTTAAGAGCGCTCAGAAACCTGACATCGGGGTCAGGCCGCTTTGCCCACGAAGCGACTGGGATGTGTGCCCCAGGTGGTTGAATGGGGCAGCCCTGACATCGAGAGATGCGGGGTCGTCAGGCGATAATGCGGAAAACCTGACCGCAAACCATAGTGGTGCACCGTGTTGGGAAAATGTCACGTTCCTTGCACGTTAAAGAACCCTGCTGCAGGTCTCGGTAAGAGTAGGACCCGTAGGATCCACATGCAGGAGGCAAAATTTCCCATCCCTACCCATCACTACTTTTTCCAGTGGCAGTCAAAACTCTCCTACCCGATTGGCCTTGTGTCCCCATTTCCTCCACTTCATCATCATTTCATGTTCATTGTATCACCACTTTCATGTTCATCTCCCGGATATAGCCGAGATCGCGCTGTTTGGGAGTAAAGCAATAACTAACTAACTAACTAAATGGTAGGCTTGAAATCTTTTATCAGGTTAGTATCGTACATGTAATTATGGTTCAAACACTTTTAATTCTGTCTCAGGGGTAAGAAGATGATGTTTGATGACACAAGATATTGTGCAAAAAATCGGTCTTTCGGATGCACTATTCGCGACTCAATTTCAGTAGACAGATGGTCAAGCAAAGGATAACATTCAGATCGTTTCCGGTAATTTTTCGGGGTTTCTGCTGCTATGTTATCCCTCTATGCCTTTGTCTACCTGCAGTGCGCGGTTTTCTGGCCTCAATGTTTTGATTATTGGCCAACTGCACAGCAGTACCAAACAGGTCTGACCATACATTATCATCAGTTATAATGTGCCGAGTGTTCTTACAACATCTTCGGCTTCAGTTGCGGCGACAACCAGATCAAGTGCTTGGCTTTGAAGAAAATTAGACAATTTTAAAGTAATATGCAGAACATTCTGCGGTAACTAACTTACCAAGAATCAAAAATCTTCAATAGCCTGCTTTAAGCCAACAAGATTTTTATCATGATCATGTGTGGCCAGGGCACCCAGTGGCTGGAGAGAATCAATTCATATGCTGCTTTGAACGTATGCATTGCATCAGCCCTACTTGATCATCGTGTCTCACAGGGGCCTTTAATTTAACGACGACCCTCTTATGTTTTGACACTCTCATCGTCTGCACTTTCTATGAACGTTTTAAACCGAAATGTTCTCTTTGCTGAGTACGAGAAAGCATATGAAATCTCTTTCACTGTGTCCATCATATTCCTTACTAATGATTTTAACACGGCTAACTTTAAGTTTTTTTGTTCGAACGTTTTGGTTTTGAGTACTTTTCGTTTTCAACTGTTTGGGATTTTGACCTTCCAATGTTTTGGTTTAAATGCTACTGATGAGAGGTTACTCCTTGAAATATCGATATATAGCATATCCAAATTAACCGTTTATACCCGCGTTTTGGTATTTGTAATTTTTAAGCAATGTGCATGGCAGTGCACATAATCTGCTAATGGTGACTGCTCTTAACTTCTCGCCTGAACTTCCAAAAATTTCCTGCTATGTTTCCAGCACCGTCGTACCCCTGCCCTCGACAATTAACAATATCTAAACCAAATTCGCGCATCATATCAAGAACTTTTTGCGCAATATACTGCCCAGTTACTGATGAAGACTCTGCAAAAGCAAGGAAACACTCTTTCATCAATAACTCTCCTTGTTCGTCTTTGGCAAGAAATCGGAACCAGAGTGACAGCTCTTCCGTAGTTGAAACGTCAGTCACTTCATCTGCAATCAGACTGAAAAACTTGAAATTGTTACCATCTCGTACAATATTTTCCCTAATTTAGTTACCACGGAAGTTAAAAGTCATTGTGAATTTAAGGAGACAAATATCTACAATTCGTGGGGCTTGTTTGCAAATGCTCTTGTAAAACAGAATTCGTTTCTGCTAGGAAGTTAATAAGGACCATAAAGTTGCTTTTTTCTTCAGTGTGTCCTCTGATGGGCAGATTTGCTTTCCACATAGCACAATTACCTTTAATACGCTTTTCAAATTTCTCTGTTCAGAGTGAATTTGTCTTCTAATGCACTGCCTATCATAGACATCACATCTTTCTGTTTAATCTCTTCTATATCAATAAAACTTTGTGCTTTGCTTTGACAATGATTATGATCTTTTGAATTCGTGTGTTTCTTAATGAATTTCCCTTAATTTGCCCAATCCCCGACTTTGTCTCCCCCATTTAATAAACGACACCAAATACAAAAAACAAACCATCTACAGATTGTGAAAACCGAAGCCATGCATTTTTCTCTTACCAATCACATTTGAAAAGTCTTGTCGTACCTCTTATTTCCGTTGCAGGGAAAACATACGACCTGGGGAACCCCATTCACTCTAAAGTAATTCATACTTATCTGAGTCACCTGGCTTATTAATGTAATTTTAATCACATTTTACAGGTTGGCATGATTTTGACGACACTTTTTTGTGTAGAACTACATGGATTGTCGACAGTGTCATCGTCTATATATTTACCTGGCTGCTTCTCATGAGCAATTTAATCACAAGCACATGCGTTTTGGTCCAGGATTTTATTTTATTATAAATAACGTGTATATAAAAAAATTCATGTCATCTTCGACAAGTATAGAGACGAGATAAAAAAATTTATATACACGTTATCTATACTTTACTCTCTGTGCATTTGTGCCAATCCATTGAGTCTTTCCTCAACCGTTGTTGAACGAAGGAAGGTTTGAACCGGTGAGAGAAAATGTACCCTCTGTAATACTGATATCGGAGATGTTATATCATTATATCATGACGTGTCGTCCCTCACTAAACGCAGAAAGGAACTTATTTATCAAACCGAGATTATTGAGTAGGCCAAATATATTAAAATTTAAGGAAATTATGACAACTAAAATCAAATCAAATTTACTACATCTGTGCAAATTTATAAAAACAATTAATAAAAGAGTAGGAACTCCTGTCTGAACCAAACAGTGTGCATTTTGTATGTCTTGAGTTTGTGTATATATATATTTTTGGTAGAGCGCCTCTGATGAGTCTTGAATAGACGAAACGCGCGTCAGGCGTAGCAAAATTTATTGTCCGGAACTTTGTTGTCAATTGTATTTCTCTATTTTGCAAATATTGTATATATATGTGTTTCTTCTCTGTACCTATGTATTTGGTGATGAGAATAAAGATAAAATCCGGGACATAAACAATCCCTACAAAGTGCGACACGACAAAAGTGTTTTTGCGTGACAACAGTAAGGTTTTTGCTGTGATAGTTAAATTTTACATACGACAAAAATGAAAACGCATCAATTATCAGTGTCTTAATGAACGAAAAATGTCTTTAAAAAGTATTAACATTTAACCCTGTATTCTAACGAATCGGTAGGTATATTTTTTAAAAATGAAAATGTTTAATAAAGAAGAAAAAATATAAGATTGCCATCATGTAAGCCTTGTTTTTCTACCTTCAGACGATTTATGACAAGGAACCTCACCGTAATGTAAGTTTATCTATACCTATATAGACTTTACTTATTTGCAAATACTCATTACTTGGAAACAGCCTTCTGTCACAAAGCAAAAGAACAAAAATGCCAACCAAAATATTTTATTTTGGTAAGGTTTTTTCGTGTGTTACCTTTTGCTATATAAGGTTTTTTAGTGTGTAGGCGACGGTTTTCGATGAACAAAGCAAGTTTTTTCGGGCTACAGTTGATTTTTTTGGGGTTTTAAATTAGCCTTGAAAATACAATTATAGAGCTTTTGGTTTTTTTTTTTATTAAATAAATAAACTACAGACTGATAAATGGGTATTTTACTGTTAGTTTTATTACGAAATCGTGCAACAAATATAAAAATCTGTACAAGAATAGTATTCAATTATTGTACCGTCGATAAAACTTTAGAAATTACTGTAATAAAAATAGAAGCGGAAATACCGAACAATTTTATATAGGAAATGTTATTGTTCATTTTCATTTCACAACCTCATGCATCTTCCTATTAAACAATATAAAAGAAGCACGGGTACCAATGGAGAATCCGTATAAATACATCCTAAATATAAATGTATAGACGTTGGGTCACATTGGTACACGAAGGTACATTTAAAATTATAAATAAAACATTCGGTTAGTTTCACAATAAATGTAGTTTATTCGCTAATAATAGTTGCTTTACTCGAAATCAACATAACTTCGGCAATCATGAAGATGAACATAAATTCCGGTGATAAAATGAGCATAAAAGGACAGTGAAGTGGAGGATCGCGGAAATACCGGGAGGAAAGACCATTCGGGATGAGACTTTTCTCTGTTACTACAAAAGGTTTAGCATAGGCGGATCCAGGGGGAGGGGGTGGCCTGGGGGCCCGAGCCCCCCCCCCCTTTTGGCGGAAAATTTGGTTGAATATATAGGAAATCATTGAAGCGTGACCAAAGTAGGCCCCCTCTTAGGCAATTCAATAGGCCTCCTCTTTTCAGAATTTCTGGATCCGCCTCTGTTTAGAGATGGGTAAGAGCGGCCGGACAATTAACCTCCTGCATGGCGATCCGACGGGTTTTTCTTTTAACGGGACCTGCAGCTGTGTTCTTTAACACGGGGTATGAATGTGGATTGCGATCAATTTTTTTACATAAGTTTATGGCGTGATGACCCCGGGTCTCCCGATACAGCAAGTACGGAGTGATTTGATTTTCACGGAGAAATCTAAAATTGTCGAACATGATGGTAGATATCAAACTTTTCCTTTATCATTTATTCGTGACAGTTTATAGCAGACATGTATGTTGTTGTCAACGGAGTATATATTGGGCCTCATTGTCAGCAAAGTTGGGTTTTCTAAGTAGTAAAAAAAAATCTATGCACGACTTTTTCAACTTGTTTATTCGGAAGTGATCGTCCACATATTTTTTTGTTTTACTACATAAAAAACCCAAATTTGAGCATGGAGCCCAATATATATTCAGTTGACAACAACATACAAGAGCTATAAACTGTTAGGAATAAATGATATAAGAAAAGTTTGACATCTACCGTCATTTTGACAATTTATAGATTGCTCCGTGAAAATCGTATCGCTCCGTACTCGCTGTATCGGGAGACCCAGGTGGACCCCGGCTTTCATTACATGTATGACAGGGCTGTCCCATTTAACCACCTGAGGCACACATTTCAGCCGTTTTGAGGTCAAAGCAGACTTCCCACATGTCAGGTTTCTGTGCGCTCATAAATGGACTTTTACCGCGCTTCTACAGGCCTATTCGCCACCAGGAACCCGCATAGGGGGAAAAAATATTAGTTTTAGATTGAAATTGTTTAAAATTTTAAGAAATAAGATACAAGATATATTACGCATAAATTAATACAATTTCAAAAGCATTCATGGATTTAGTTTTAGTGTAAAAGTTAAAGGGTGTACTTTCGATTTTTGTAAAAATTACATTGAGGTCATTGTTGTTCTTAAAAAAAATCTAAGAACAACTAAATTCTTTGTCAGTGGGTGCATATTTTTTTTTTAAATCGTTTTCTCCAAAGGGAAAATATTTGACAGGGACATATTTGATTTTTTATCCCTTTTGGCCCCTAATTTCTAAACGAAAAAAGAGGGGAAACAAAATCAAGCCTACATTTTCTTTTATGGCAAGTGACATTACTGTAAAGTATTTGATCAACCACAACAAAATTAATTGTGGAAAAAATCGTTTTTTTGTTAATTTTGGGCCCCTTATTTCTAATCGGAATTATAAAATGACCTATAAGGAGAGGTGCAATTCTTCAATATATCTGTAATCACTGTGTAATATTTCAAAAAGATCCAGTGTTTAGCTCTGAAATTCTGATTACACAAGACAGGCACTCCTACAGTGCGACGGACGGACGGACGGAGACGGACGGACATATAGACGGACGGAGTGACCCGATTACTACACATGTTTTCTCATTCGGCGACGCAATTAAAAACTAATTATAATGAGGAAACCGTCGCAGTCTTGGGCTGTGTCACTCAAAAACCGTCACAGGTTCCCGAACAAACCTTACAGTGTACACGAAAAAACCATAACGTGTTTGGAGGAAAATGTAAATTACTTCAAGGTATCTTTATAACTATTTGTAAGAAAGATGCTAAACGTTTCAGATTTGACAAAAGAGTCACAAAAACTTTTTTTGTTCATTTTTACAATTGTTTATTGACGAAATACCGATATTTTTGTGAGTGAGTGAGTGAGTTGGTGTTTTACGCCCGTGCAACGCTATATAGGTTATTTACAGGCGATGAACATGAAAAGGATGATAAAATGAACATGAAATGATGATGATAAATGAAATATGGGGATGGGGTGGGACACAAAGGAACGGTAAATTTTGAAGAACCACAGGAAAAGGGGAGAGTTGGGTAGGGGCGGAAAATTTAGCCTATGTGGTGCACTACTGGGCGGTCCACAAAGGGGTCTTTTACGTGCATGAAGCGTGGCACTCTCCACACACGTTGGCCCACTATGGTCGGCGGTCAGGGTTTCCGTATTATAGACCTGACAACCCCCGCGGACGAGGGCTACCCTATTCAGCCACCTAGGGTACACACTTGGTCGCTCTGTGGGCTGAGCACTGACCCGACGTCAGAATCCCAAGACCCTTAGTCGCCTCTTACGACAAGCTAGGCTCTGCTGCGGGCCTATTCGCCACCCGGGCCCCGCACGGGACCCGATATTTTTGAAAATGGTAACAATGTTTAATTTTGACAATTAAATGACTTTGAATTGTGTCAATATTCATTAAGTATATGTTCGGTACATTTTTAAAAACACTTGACATATTTTTTTACAAATCAATTAGTCTATAAACTAAACTGACCTTGAAAAAGTCAATATCGTCTTAATTTTCCTCTGTTTTTCCCACAATGCATTTAGGAGATCAGCAAAAACCTTACTGTTGTCACGCAAAAACAAATTTATCGTGTCGCACTTTGTAGGGATTGATAAACGCCTGTGATCACAAGAGCTCTCCAATGCGCTTCTAACTGTCAACTCAGAACTGTCCGCACTGGGAGCAACACTACTAATAACGGTTTCAATGTCCGTGTCCGGTCACTGAGAAGAATTTGCATTACAAGCATTGTCTACTGTAGGATAAGAATCTTTTGCACACTGTGCGTCCACCTGTTTAGATTTTTTAGTAAAAGCAAACATGGAAGATGGATTTCGTTTCATGTTCTTTATTATTCACTTCAAAAATAAACAATTGGTAACACAGTGATTTGAAAATTTTCTGCTTTGACGCGTTGGCATAAACGAAAATTTCAAGATTAATAAGACCTTATAAAAAAAATCGCTTTATTAATAATGCTGATTTGGTCCTTGTCGTATGGGATACTACAAAAACATAATTGTATACAATACGTAACTTACCCCCGGATTAGACAAGATTAATATATGTACCCTGGGTACTTTATTTTAGTACCCTAAATTAATCAAAATGATGGTGACTTAAACGAGTAAACCGGGCCTGGGCCAACATGCGCTAACCAAAATATTTCAAAATGCTCTATAGCAAGCAGGAACTGCTTACTCTTCCGGAGCACCTGAGTTCACTCTCGTTTCGACTTGACTTCGCGTTGCTGAATGCGGTTTTGTTGTTATGTATGTGTGTGTGTGTGTGTGTGTGTGTGTTTTATGTTGTTATGTGGTGTTTTGTTGTGATGATTTTTTTGTCTGCCGGTATTGTCTTTGTCTTTACGGTTTTATGATACTGATTACCCCTTTGGTACACCTTTGCTTCGCTCTAACATCTTCATGATCTATTACTGAATATTTTTGACCAAATTTGGAAATTGTATGTTAAAGTATAATAATTAATGTTTATTGTCAAGTTTGTTAAATAAAAGTTGCTAAATAAAATTTCAAGGCAATTTTCATTCTTGTGTCTGACCAAAATGTGTAACCTGGCGAAAATGAAACAAGAGACTCATAGAAGCCTAAATCGCTCACCTGGTCTTGATGTCAACCCTATGAAAACTTTTGTTGAGCTAAATGAGCTGAATGATTAAGCAAGCAACAGATTTTCTTTATCTGCAATAGTTTTCATTCTATAGGCCAAAAAAACCTATTTTTCACCGTAAAGGAGCCATAACCCCTATAAAGGGTTTTCACCTTTAAGGTGTAACCCTATAAGGGGTCATCTGACAACTTGGACCCTTTGGAAACTTTTGAAGAGCTATATAAGCGGAACATTTAAGCAAGAAACAGCTTTTCTCTATCTGCAATAGTTTTCATTCTATAAGCCAAAAACATGTAAGGGGACTGCAACCCCTATAAGGGATTATCTGACAACTTGGACCAAATGGAGACTTTAGAACTTTTGATGCTGAAGCAGTAGGGTGGCATCTGATTTCATCTACCTATTATACTTTTTAATTTACAGTAGTCCTACCCTATTTTTAGTAACAGAGACAATGTTTTTGACAGATCAAAAATCGAAACACAAATTTGGTACAGGACACCCTAAGGATCATTCATACCAAGTTTCATTACATTCTGTTCAGAAGTTTTAGAGGAGAAGATTTAAAAAAAAATGATAACGGGCGACAGACAATGACGACGACCGACGCCAAGTGATGGTAATAGCTCACCTGGACTTTCGGTTCAGGTGGGCTAAAAACTGGATTTCCACATCCAAGACACTTGCAATGTAGAAAAAAAAACCAGAGAAAATAATTGAAAATATGGATAAAATTTATCAATTAATGATTTGATCAAAAATTTATACATATAGATATTTTAAAGCTATTCATACAGTTTTATATAATATATAATACATCTCAAATGAGGGTACTGAGATTGAGTACTCAGGGTATATAATCTTGTCTAGTCCGTCGGCAAGGTACATACTTGTATACAAATATGTACCCAGTGTACCTAGTACCCAATACGACAAAGACCAAATCTTGTTTCATTAAAATTCGTCTCAAAGTTTTTTTGATTCTACTGATAAACACCTATTGGTGAAATAAGCGACCAATCGAAAAAAGGGGAACACTTGAAAATAGATATATACTTTTCCTGGACACTTAACTCATAGCAAAAATTTCCTCTCTGTTTCTATGGATGAAATTAAATTATCAAGTATTTACTTAATTGACAATGTCATTTGTGAATCATTCTAATTATAATACATTTCTATGAAATATCGATTACATAATAAAGTAGAATTACCTATTTAAAAATAAATTCGCACATGTATACATGTATTTAGTTATAGCTTCATATCATTTAAATTGAAAAGGTCACAAAGGAGCAAACGAGCATCAAAGGGACACATACAAAATATAAAAATAATTTTTTGTTATCAAATTGGAAAAATTTACTTATTATATATTATCTTTTAACTATTTGATACTTAATAGATGTTGACCAGAAGTTCTGTATGGTTATAAAACGGTGAATATGGGACGATGGCAAATGAATTGTTTTAACTAAATAGAATCCACGTCATTCTTTCACGTTTACTTTGCAGTTCTATCATATTAAATGTC